>JAMKCH010066993.1:0-47357 GCA_023653785.1 Ophioderma brevispina
AAGCTAGTTGATAGAAAAATTCAAATAATTTTGCCTTTCAAAGTCACTGCCCAAAATGGACAAAGAAAAAAAAACTTCCCATTGATATACAACTTTATAGTTGAAGCAACATGATTTAACTGAAAATGTATAAGTCACACTACTCTTTCAGCTATTAGACATCCTTCAGAAAACAAAACTAGAGGATTCCCTTCCTCAATTTTCCGACTTGAAATCAAGAACACAACGCAGGGCAGTGCTGTGAAGAAATCCGTATCTTGAAGAATGTATTGCGTATCTTGAGAGAACTTTTGATGAGAAATGAGCCTAAGATCAGCGAATGAAGAGAAACCAAGAATAAGCTCTCCTTGAAGGGTCAAAGTTTTTAAACGACATTTTATCTGTTTATCTTGTTAAACTGTACAAACGCAGTGATCCCATGAATATATGGGGGACCTCACCCAATAAACAAATTCATCAGAAGTCCTTCGAATTTCATTTTTTACTGTTAAAAAAAGTTTCATTAAGGATGTTGGGCATGAGGATTTATAGTCCACAAGTCTCAACTTGTGCATTGATGATGCATCCCATATGCATTGATTTTGACAATAACTGCATTAACTAGGAAGAGAACATTGTAAACATTTAGCAGCATATACCTGGAAAAGCTGATGTATCTTGTACCTGATCTTTATCTTTGTGAATTTTTGATGATAGTTGAAGAACTTACAGCCAGTGGATCGAACTTGAGAGTTCGCGTAAAAGTCTAACAAATTGAACTGGCGGTACTTAGAGAAAGTGAGTAAGCAAATGAAGAATGTAGTTAAAACAGAGGTTTTGACTTGAATAGTTGTGAGATATTAAAATTGATATGTCTGCAGTTGCTCTACATAGAGTGTAACTAAATTATTTTGAGAATGAGACAAAGTATTCATTTAATGCATAATAATGGCAAAGTATTAAAGTTACCAACCGTAAAGAGGTGGCAAGGAAGGATGATTTGAAGTTTTTTGGGGTTTTGATTTCTTGAGTCTGGTGGGTGTTTGAAATTTGTGCATATTTTGACACACATTACAAATTTAAGCAGTATGTTTGAAGCACGAGAATTTCAAAGCCATCCATATATTGCATCTTATGTCGCAATTTTAAATATAGATTTACACAATACTAGATTTCTTACTTTGTCTTTAGCTACAGAGGTGTTGTAAAAGTGAACAACAAAAGGTGATTTATGTGCTTATATTTCATATCAACTTAGAAATTAGCAACATTTTTTTGTACCAAAGAAATATTTCTTCGATGGGAAAATTTAGGATTCAAAATATTATTTTTATGGACTATGATATATATGAAATCTTTTGTTGTAGCTTTACAAGTTTCAAACTTTACTAGAGTCAATTGTGTTATGATTTCGAAATAAATTGCTCCTAAAAGTAGGTCTTTTTATGACTACAACAACTTAAACATTATCAAACGGAAATAAAGACCCCCAATAATAAAAAGAATTTCTGCACATTTTGATGGCTCCTTTGCATATGTACCTATAGTATTGTGTGCACTATTAATCCTTTCAGTGAAAAGTTGCCAGTTTTGAAGTATGCACTAGGGTTTTCAAAGTTCACTACAAAACAATCAATTTTTTTTCTTTGATGCTTAACTTCATAACCATAGTGGAGAAGCATGTGTGCTTTGGCTTGAACCTATAGGGCAACAATTTTGAGCTAAATCAACAAAAAGGTCAAATGTGCAGAACATAATTGCAGTTTTTTTTCAACTAAATATATCCTGCACAGTATTTTGAATATGGTCTACTAAAAAGTGGTAAATGTTAGGTCCCTCCAGGAGTCCATCAATTTTTTTATCTGATTTTAATATTCTTTTTTTAATTGTTTTTGTGTGAAGCCCATCTCTAGACACAGCAGTAGGTCACCATCCATTCCTCTCTCCAGTCAGCGCTCCTCAGGTCCAAGACGTGCATGTCAACTCAAGAGAGAGCTCGTCTCGGCGCAGAAGCTAGGTCACTATCAGGGAAGACCTTGGTCAAGAGAAAGACATCGCTCATCATCTAGGGAAAGGATGGGCTCAGGTTTAAGGGCTAGGAATAGGTTCAGGGATCTAGAGATAATTAGGATCAGCTGGGGTAAAGACAGAAGACGTCCTCCTTATTGTCACCTCCCAGCAGGAATAATTCTATGGTTGTTTAGAGAGTATCTTTAACTGCCGGAAACATTTATGGACTTTTGGTGATGTTATTTCAGCATAATAAAACCTACCCTTTATTTTTGGTAGGGGGCATACCCTTTTAACTCTTCTGTAGCCTTTTGTTTGGACGATTCCAGCATTAAAGTTTAGCGTCCTGTGCAAGTGGTTATGGCTGCTGGGGCAAGGTCCAATCAATTGACAGGAATTAATGATATGCCTACTTACATCCCTGATAATTAAAACTCCCAAAGGTTGTGGAGGCTCTGCTCCCTTAGCTCCTTCCGACTGCGCGGGCATATTTTTAGAGGACCCCGTGTCATCCTCTGAGTTTCAAATTAAATTGGCAGTTGCGGCCAAGTAATCCCAATTTTAAGACACTTCATGGTTTACATGTAAAAGTGAAATTTTAACCCAAAAAAAAATCAGATTTTTTGGATAGGTATGTAAAGTCAATATTTTCTGATCCAAACCATTGTGTACTTAAGAATCAACTCTACTGGTAAGGATTATTTATGCATTTTATGTATGAATAACGAATGAGGACCCGGTGCAGTGTGTAAGCATGGGAAGCCTACGACCGACTCACATCAAAGTGCCTAATTGGTTTTGTTCCTGTATTGCGTAATCTATTTTTGATTTTGTGTGTTGAGTTCTATATTGATAGAGGTGTGGCTGGCAATCGTCTGAACTTAAAGGTCACTTTAAAAGAAATAACAAGCTGCAACCTTTAAACAATTTATAGTCTGTATTTTTAAAAGATTATCATCATGGTACTTGTCTTACTGTCCTTTCACTTTTTGTCCTCATCCAGATTGTGACTGATAACAAAAATCTAATATGGGCTACAATTTAACAAGTTGATTTTCTATAATGTATTGTCAATTTTTTGTTGCCTGTTTTTTCTAATATTATAGGTGCAAGAAGACCCAGGTTTAATCCTTTCACTTACATTGAGGACAAGAAAAGGCGACAGGAAGAAGCTATATTACAAGTTGGTATTAAAGTGTGTTGCCAACACTGCTTTCACCCCACCAATGGGGTTACTTGAGCCTCAAAAGCTTTCACCGAAGTGCTATTTTTTGGTGAGTTGCTGCAGGTAGTGGCACTTTTTTGGCCCATAGAAACCAATGTTTAAGCTGAAGATTGGGTCCACCCCCACTTTGTTGCCTCTTTGGTACTTTGTGCCTAACCAAACTTTTTGTTGGCAACACTGCTTGGTAAAGACTTTGTATACCGCCACTTGACCAGTGACGTAAATGCACAGCATTTGCCGCCCATATTTATTCATGCCTGGAAATATGCGTGTGCATCATCTTTTTTTTTTTTTCTGTTTGGTAAACACGGCCGTTTTCTTACCGGTGGATACCTAACTCATCTACACCTTCTACCGGGCAGCTACTTCCACAGTACTACAACTGGGCTAATGGCGAGGCAGTAGCTTCAAGACAGGGCTTTCACAGTACACAGTGATTATGTATACAGTGATGTGGCTACTTTGCTGTACCTACGCCCAATGGCTACCCTGTAGCTGTATTTGCCCACTAGATGGAGAGAATGTGATTCGTGTATACACGCAGATACCCACGGTGCTATTGACACCATTTTGATAGTTAAGAAATTGAGGGCGCCATAACTTGTTCTCTACTTAGCATTTCTTTATCTTGTTTTTATAAAATTTTACGAATTCAAATCGGGCATAATCAAAAACCCCTCTAGTCCCGCACATTTACAGGGCATTTCGTGATCCACAGCCTCGTCCCCCGCCGTACCTACAAGACTGTTGAATTTTCATCATCATCTGCACCGTTAGCCTTAGTAATCCATGTGTGCCCATCTTACTTGCAAATTCGGTCGCATCTATAAGAAAATTCGCAAATTTGTCTTTTCTGTCTGGAACGGACAGAATTACAGGACAGTAGCCTATGGGACCTTGAGAAACGAGCACTTGCTCATAACACAAACCGCAAGATCGGGATCAGCTCAAATTTTTGGGGATAATCTTTTCTCAAAGCATATCCATTGATCATGGAATAAACAGAAGGTGCTGAAATCACGAAATGCACCTTTAATAAAAATGCAAATATATGCCAAAAATACCTGAGAAAAACAAATTGGCCATGAGCAAATACCCGCCACTTAGAGCCGTGTAACCACTCAGCTACTCCGTAATGGTGCGATAGTTGTGTGTGTACATATCCATCTATGCTTGCAAAACACACGGAATCCTGGTCGGCTAGTGTACGTCTAGTGGGGTAGGTAATCTGGGTTTGTACTCGGTAGTAGCTGCGAGGTAACTACCATGAAGAAATTGTACGTGTAGTGTGTCTGTGTATCTGTGTTTCCGCGTCAAAAGGTTAGCCCAAATTTTAACCTACATAATTTGCATGCTGTTTCCCACATACATGCAAGCTTTTCATGCCACTTGTAGTAATGGTTGCTTTGGATAGTGCCCACGATTTATCCCTGTACAATGGGGTCAAAGATCATATAGAGGTCAATGGCCCCAAATGATCAGAATTATAAATTGCTGGGTGTAATTCCACATTCCATCTATTTTCATGATTCTTATTTTTTGAGATTCCAAGTGTTGAAAATATCGGCTCCGAAACATGATCATAAATCTGATTACACCCAAAATTTATTGGGCTTGGATATAGTTTATTTTTGCAACTCCAAGCTTGATCAATAAATTTGGGCTCAACATGGAATCCAGTTTCTACTGACACTTGGATATAATAGTCCTTGGGTAATGTCCTACATGTCGGTGACCTCATGTGACCTTGGTGACCTCATATACTTTGTGACCCCTGACGCTTGTGGCCCCAAAGGGGTTCATGACACTTGGATACAATGGTCCTTGGTAGTTCCTCATGTTGTTGACCTCATGTGTCTTTGTGGCCCACAAAAGGTCAGATTTATAAAGTCATTTGAATTAACTGTGCAATAGGTTTCCATGTGTGTTGGTCACCTCATTTGACCCATTTCGCCATTCACAGACCTCGACACATGCATTCCCTGTGAGCTGCTGTATTTTTTTTGTTAGTGTGTGCATTATCGTAGAGGTCATTTGTGTCCCCCCAAGCATTTCACACAGCCAATCCCTGTGTGTTTGTTTTATAAATAGTATGGGCCACTCTAAAGTGTGGTCCCTGTGTTTTTGACCCGAAAAAATTGTTATGTTTATTGAGGCTGATTTTGCACTCAATAGCGATGCAATCATCCAACAACATATCCACAAATCCCCATAAATCCCCCTTGGGGAGGAAAATTTTATCCCCAGAGGCCGCCAAATTAGCTTATCTCAGCTTTTAAAGTAGATGTTGCTGATTTTAGTGTTTTTTGAATAGGTTTTTGGGGTCAAAGAATACAATTATGTACACAAATATAAATCAACTATCACTCCTTCACGCCACATCCAAAATGGCCGCCATTTTAGTATAATTAGCTATATCTCCGTTTTTAAAGTTGGAGGTTTAAAGAAATTCAGTTTTGTTTAAATATGAACTCATTGATGACTTTTTCCTACTCAAAATACCAAAAATGGACACCAAATGGCTTCCAATATACTTTCCTTTGCAGTCTACTGCAAGGAAGCTCGGTCAAACTGTAGCATATATAGGAGGGTTGTTTAAAAGCAATAATCCCAGAAAAGGGATGTTTTAATTAACCAAATAGTAGTAATTTTGGTTCATCTTTAGTCCTTCGAAAAGATGACTTGGGTGTTATGTTATTGAACTTAAGAAGAAGCAATTCCCAAAAATGCACAATTGAGAACACTTATTCACTTATAGATATTCATATTAATTATTTCTTGTCATTTTAGTATTCGCTTATATATATTATTTAGATATAATTAGTTGTGTTTCTTTATTCCTTTTTTCCTTGTTCTGAAGTTGAGATAAAGCACATATATGTAAATGGCGGCCATTTGAATTCAACAAAGGAAAAATGGATAATTTAGATTAGACTAAAATCTGAAAACAAACATCTACTTGAGAAGCCAAGAATAGCTAATTATATGCAATGGTCAGCTATTTGGGCGACCATCTTGGAGAAAATTTTTTCCCCAAAGGCGATTCATGGGGATTTTGGAAGATATGTTGTTATATGATGTATCTGCATGTCTGGTGAAAAAAATCAGCTCAATACAATTTGTCCACTGTATGTGTATTTCTTCTTCAGGGACTATACTACTATGGTGTGGTCTATAGAAACTACTGAATAGGTGATATATACCAGAGGGTGTTTTAATAATCCCATGAGGCTAGCAATGCTCCTATACTGTTACTGTGCTAACACATGTCAGTCACTTAGGGTAAAACGTGTTCCAAAAGTTTAAGAACAACCACAAGACATTTCATCATATGCTAAATTCCTAAAGTACAGCTTTGTGGCCTAAAGGAGTGTAAAGTCAGGGGTTTTATGTGTTAAGAATATGACTTTTATGGGATCATATGACTCTATTGAGGTGAATTTCCCAAAACCTAGGGGCATTGTGGATGACTCAAAATACCCTCTGATATAATACCGAGCAAACATCATGTGACTTTAAATGAAGTTATGGAAATTGTCTTTTTATTCCCAGTTTAAAAAGCAGCAAATTATTGGATGACTTTAAAAACTTAAACTGCAAAGGTATAAAAGCTCTGTCCAGTGTTATGTTAAATCTTGCAAAAAGTTCTCCTTGATTTGTTTGCTGAAACATGGATATGGTCAGTGACAATATTTTATAGTCTTTGCTAATACCTTGATAGTGTGGGGTATGGAATGGATGTAACTTGACTCATAAAATATTATAGTAGCAATATTTTGTCTGAGTCTCAGGTCACCTTTGTACTGGTTTTGGTACAGTTTTAACACCCCAGTTGCGGAGGGAGGAATAAAACAGGATTTGTGAGATGTGTGTGTGTGTACAATTTCTAGGTATTATTGATACAGTCTTGTATTTGATCTGTAATTGTCATGGGTCAGTTATCTGAATGGTAGGACTCTGAGCATTATGCCATTCACGGCTTGTAGTGGAAGGGGCCTATGTTCTCCAAGAGCAATTTTTATGAAGTTAATGTTAATTGTTGGCAACCACTAGAAATGTATTCTACTGGGTCTGATATTCAGAAAAAAACATGTTGCCATTTTTCCGATGACCTGTGTGACCTTAACACGAGGTCAAAGGTTAAAGTGGTGGGCATACATCGTCCAAAGTACATCGACCTTGTTACAAAAAAAATGTGGCAAATTTCAAAAGGGTATTTAAAATGATATTTATTTTGTTACTGACTTTTGTTTTCTTGTTAGATCAAATAAGCTAATAGAGACCATAATACTGCACAAATTTGCCCAGAATTCAGACCCATTCCTGCCCAAAGAAGAGTTAGGCTCATGTTTTGCACCAATATATAGTAACCCCTCCACAACACCCCATTAACCCATGGATAAGTAAACCAAGTTTTATGAAAATGGCAAGAGAAAACATGGTGGGTAGTCTATATACCCAATACGTGGATGAATGTTGTTATAACCTGAAAACAGCACGATTCACACTAAAGAGACAAAGTTAATCTACTAGTTATCTTTCAATCTCATACATCATTCACATGTGTGATGTTTTAATTCTGCTTTCATTCCAGAAGCACAGGGGGGGTCACTGGTCATTGAGGATTCAGCACGCCCAAGAAACAGTAACAAGGGTATTTTTTTCAAGATTGTGCACGATTAATTACGAGTTTGTAGCGTATCGGCTCATTTTATGAATGAGATATTCAGTATAGCCTACAAGAAACAAATTTCTACTTGCTTATAGGGGTTAAATATTGGCCCAATACTTGATAAGGGTAGGATTTTAATACCATAATTGTTAGGGGTGCTTTTAGACCGATCACATTACTTGTACTTGTTTACGGGACTTTTGAAACAGTGTTTGGGGGTGCGGGACTTTGAAAATGTTGTGGACTTGTTAAAAGCCAGGACTAACCCCCGAAAATGTTCTTTTTGAACAATATCATCACTAAAAAGTGGACTTGTCAAAAGTTCTCTACACTTCTGACCATTTATGGACAAAAATCAACAAAAGTGGACCTTTTTCACCTTTTGGTGAGGATTGGCGGGTTTTTGTATGGGGGTGTGATGGCGACCTGCTGCTGATCTAGGGATATTCCCCATCTTCATTCTGCCAGTGGCCAACCGCTAATGAACAAAACTCAAAAGTTATTGTTGGCTTTTGAATTAGGTTCTGTCACAAGATAGATCCTCCTTTGGGAATATTGGCATACTGCGCGGCTGTAAATTGGTTTCCCCCGTATGGGTTCTTTGGCACGAACAGGACTTTTCTGGTCTTTTTTTAAAATGGACATCTTCCACTAAAGCCAAAAAACAGGCACCAATTCGGGACCCCAAAATATGAAATTTCTGCAATAAGATGTGCCTATATACTTAGAGATCGTATTGCAATACAAACATATGAATTAACCCAAATCAATCTTAACAGTTTTCTCCAAGAGGTCTGTGACAGGATTTCACAGGGATAATGTAATGATAATGTGGTGATGACCATTATAACACAGATAATTGTGGAATCGATAAAGGGAACTTACCCTCAGCCAAGTGGATGTTTGGTCCCATACAGTATGGCATGCCAAGTGGTTATATTGTCTTGACTGGTTGATTGCAGTTATACACACTATACACTAAGACAAGGGAAAACAGGTTATGTCAAAGAAAAAAGCTAAATTAGATAACAGTGTTGTTTAGAAACACTAAAGATTATGTGAACATATTGGTTGAACAGGAATATAACATCTATGAAGTCTTAGCGTAAGTGAATCCAGTAACAATTATTTCAATGTTCTGGTACATTTTTTTATGGACGAAACTTGAAATTGTCTCTGGAACAATTTTTTACTAACTGTGTAACACAATCCTTTTAATTAACCATGGGCATTAATGCAGCATATGATAGAGGGTGGGTAGGGATGACTCTAATTGATCTTGCTGTTTAGACTATAGGACCTATTCAGCGTCTCTGGTTGGAAAGTGTTGATACTTTGTATATGTTATTTGATATTCATATTGTTTTGTGCAATGAGATGAAATAAAACCTGAAACCTAAAAAGGAATAAAGCATCATACAAATGAAGAGAATCACAATTTGTCTTGCACTTTGTACAAACTGTGAACACACAATTTGGTTACTATGGGCATTAGTAGTAGCACTGATGCCTGGGGGGGGGGGGCGTTGTTATTTAATGCCAGGGAGATTATCAACACAAGTCTAAGTTTTAGCCCTTTGGTTAAGATCAATGACACCTCTTTTCATGCAAGTTTGGTCAGTTTGTGCATGAAATGGGTGCTTTTATTAAGTTTCTCAAATTTGAAAATTATCAAATTTTCTCAATCGGAAGCCAAATTTTTCTAAAAAATTGTCAAAATTTGCTTAAAAGGTCTAAATTTTGCGGAAAATGGGGCTAATTGGGGTTAAATTTGGTCCAAAATTTGCATCTCTGGTTAAGCGGATGAGTAACGTTTGGCAAACAATGGTAAACTATGGGTCCTACTTCCGACTCTCGAAGGAAAGCACTTACCCAAACCAAACCGGAGGCTCCCCCCCCCCCGGGGTTAGGGTGACTCTACCTGATCTTGCTTTAGACGAGACTATTCAGGGTCGATGGGATGGATAATAATATTAAAACATCATACATGTGACTGAGGCTGAAGTGATAACTAGTATACCATACTTTTGTCTCTGAAGCGCAAATCATGGTTATTTCGCGGTAATAACAACGATGATTCGTTCCATGGATTGGTATAGACTACATTGATCAATATCTCTGGCACATTTTTACAAAAACAACGGGAGGTTTGGCTGTTATTGCCCATGGTATTAAAGGTGCGTTTACGATCGTCTTTGGGAACCCCCGATTTACCCGAAGCAGTAGGAAGTAGTATCGATTTATTTCATTATGAAATGGCCGTATTTTTCTAATGTCGTCCTGAAATTTGATGCCCTCGAATCCAGTTATTCCAAGATATAAACAAAAAAAACCGCAGTTTTAGTGGTTAACCACTTTATTGCACAGTATGACTAGGCTTTGCAACCTGCATATTTGCGTTACTACCATCAACAAACCGAAGTTTGTTTCCCCGGTACTTGAGTGGGAGTGTAGTGCAAGTGCCAGGCTTTCATATCACAGTAGAGAAACAATACACAAAATGGGAAACAACACCTTTAATAGCAAGAAATAATGGGGGGATTGAGTAGGGTTCATTCTTCATTCAAGCAGAGTGTTTACAGATGGCTGCATTGTTCAAGAACTGATGCTCTAACTCTTGCTTTGGACTGGACTGGGACATGAATAAAGCAATTTCTGCATATTATTGTCTTTGAGTAGGTATTGCATCTAACAAGAAACGAAAGCGTCAGGATAAACAAAATAAATATGCATATACATGTTCCTTGTGAAATTTGCCACATTTGGTACCAAGTTCGATAATTACTTTTGGACGATTGTATGGCCATTTTGGACCTTTGACCCTTGTGTTCAGGGTCACTAAAGTCAATAGAAAAAATGGCAACATGGTTTTTCTGAATCGTCAGACCAAGTTAGAATACGTTTATAGTGGTTGCCAATAATTAAACATGACCTTCACCAATTTACATAGGCCCTCACTATGAGTATTAAAAATGAATGCCTGATGGCTATAAGTGAGAAAGATCGTGACGCAACCCCGGAAAGCATCTTTTGGTTCACCACAGAGACGTGCGTTTCGACTGATTAATCTGTGAAGAAATTAGAGCTGATGGAACATAATTTTGTTTTGAAAATAAATAGCACAATTGAGTATTTACACAAATAAAAAAATAATCATTCCATTACATATTACAGGGGAAAGAAAGTCATAGGAGAACATGAGCGGATCTCAACACGGTTCACAAGAGCGAGGGGACGTCAAAACGAGACCGTCACCAAGTACCAGGTGTGTACATTTTCCAATACATTGATCACATAAGAACACTAGTTTATACATGGAGGATGAGAGATTGATCGTAAGTTATAACAACTCTATTTCATGCTAATAGCATGGATTGTGTAAGACCCCACCGCTTTATTGATCATTTTCGATTTCCTTTCATTATGTGTCAGAAATTCTATAAGGGTCATTTGATTTTTTTTAACTCAAAGATCCATTTAACATGTTTTGACAAAAACAAATTATGAAAAAACGCCAAAACGGACATGAAATGAAAAATGTTTGTATACAAACATCTACCGATTTGGAGTGTTAACTTTGTTACGGTTCTTCGTTTAAGGTATGGTTAGAAACCGTTCAAGAAGTTCTTTCAGTTGGAAGCGTGGTGCAGCCGAGGAGGTGATCTTAGTGATGTAGATGTCTTGTCGTCATCACAGATCGGACGCAGTGAGTACTCAACTTTGTAAGTTAACTGTTATGTCATCAATCTGAATGTTGATATCGCTCTGTGAATTTTGAAAATGATACCTTTAGTTTTAATGTGTACTCGGTCAGCCGTGAACGTGAAGTAATGGATATGCCCTTAAATTTTTCAACACGGCACATATCTAACTTGTCGTAGTAAGTTAGGTTAAAACCACGTTTTAAACTGGTTTTGGCCTGCTTTAACTCGGGTGCCGGTTCACCCTTCACACTTAGCAATATGCTGTGAGGGTATTGGAGTAAAGACAGGATGCCTATTGAAGCCAATCAAACAGTTTTGGCAGTGGGCATCAGCTTCGGCAACCACGCCACCAGGCAGGCCGCATGTTGGACTCGACAAGTTCCTACATAATGAATTAGGAGCGGTTAGGGGTACTTATTATTTGTCTATTGTTTATTGTGCGCATGTTTCATGCTGCATGAAAATTAATTAAGGTAGGATTATCGGCTCCGGCTTCGTGCCCAGATCTGAAAAAAAAATTATTCATGTGAAATGTGGTATTGGTGCAACAGCACAAACACGTCCGTGCAATTTTGATTTTTTCCAAAAAAAGCATTTTAGAGATATGTCACGTAAAGTTTTCAAATTCCATAGACTTTGACGGGAAACTCGATTTTGGCCAGTATAAAAAAATGAACCAAATGGCCCCCGGAGGCAGAGAAATTTTGTGGAAAAAACACACATTTTATTTCAATGATTCTTCAAGCTAATTGATGAGTTAGAAGATTGGTGTTGGTTTTTAAATGTTAAAGAAATATTAAAAAGTCAAAATTTTTGATTTCGGTATATCAATCAAAAACAGAACGTGTCGCCAAAAACCATTTTTGGTGAAAAAAAAGGTTTTCTAGAACGACTGAAGTATCCACTTTCATTAATTTTCCAGAAGAAACTAGAACCCCCGTGGTGTGAATAAGGTGTCCATAGGAAAGGAAATCAAATTTAGAAAAAAATTCTCACGTTAGATTTGCCAGATAGTTAGTTAGTTAACCAAAAGTTTTTTTAAATCCGGTTTTTGTCCCCTTAAATGGGGTGGCCACGGAGGATACACCTCACCTCACGCAATTACTGCGTGTGAGGATTTTATTGAAGCAAACGATAATTGACCGGATGCCCTTCCGGACGCCAATCCACAGTTTTTCGGCGGTGGGCCTAGCCTGGGCAACCACGGGGCCCAATCAGCAAGGCGAATGTGCTAGATGGCCACCATTAGATTCCAAGAGCTGATGGCCCTTGTCGGGAGTAGATCTTCTTTTAATTCTACCAGGGGTACCAGCTACCCTCCTCATCAGATTTCTTAGCAACCCGCTGGGTCGGGGGAGTCGTTTTAGCCGCCGACTCGGCCTTGGGACAGGTAGTACTGGTTCGCAGGATACCAGTAGCAGGCCCTCAAAAGGAAATCTGGGACCGAATGATCGGAGTTGCTATTTGAAATAATAGGTGTTTCTAATGTTCCCTAAATTTTTTACCTCTAAAAATTTTTTTCTAAAGGAATTAAAAACTTGAATGCAAAAAGTCAACGTGAGATTTTAGGTATTTGTGATACACCACATCCATAAAGTTTCAGACATGAAAAGCACCTTTCCATTTAGGCTGGGAAAATTATTTATGGAAAAATTAGGGAATTATAAAAAATAAATAAAAAAACTAAAAACAAATGCAGCAGTTCTTGAAACGGCAAAAAATGTGGAGGAGAGCTCCCTCCTTACAATAGTCAAGTTGGACTAAATTGATTCATGGGTTTGTTTGATTTTTATGGTCATTTTCTGTAAGACCATTGTTTTTATTCATGATCCTACCTTAATGGTTAATAACGTTACAGGCAAGGACTTTGGATCAAATTCACAAAATGCCTATGAATAGACTCAAAAGTTACATATATATTAAATAAAGTCTGTAATTGTTGACTTTATGGCATTTGTTATTGATATGGTGTTGTGGTCTTTTCAGAAGATTAAACAAGTATTAAACCTGGTAGGACTCATATCATCTGCATGGAAACAGTACTAATGTGGTCGAGTCTATAGATACCCTTTATTGGTATGTTGTACGTAATTGAATAGTCTCTGGTCAGTATTGTACATGGGGGCACCTGTGGTCCAGGAGATGAGTGACTAGATGTGAAGGGTGTGGGTTTGATTCCAACCTGTTTTGCGCTTAGGCTTGCTACCTCTCCCACCAGGTGCAACAAATGGAAAGCTGTTAGAATAATAGGTCATTGAGTTCCGCCACAAAGGTTATGAGGAGTTGTCGCCCAAGGGATGAGTGTGCCCAACAGACCTTGTTAGGTATTGTAAGGACAGCGGAATAAATGTTGAAGTGCTTTGAACATTGTGAAAGGTGCGATATAACGGTTGACATTATTTGTTATTAATATGAAATACAAAAAGAGTGGAATGTAAAGATGAATTAATATTACCACAATCCACATCGCTCTTGAAGGCTCACTTCATTTTGGTAGAAAATGCTGGTAACTTAAAATGATTATAAGCCACAATTAAACTCTACCCCTCTGATCAAAAGTTGGCACCCATGCAAACAGGTTGCATGAAACAGTGGGCTGCTTGTACTTGACTTTAAGTGAATTTAATTTTCTTCCCATCTTGTCCGTGTTTTATACCTAGGCACCCATTGAATGCATATTTCAAGTGAATGCTGGTAGGCATAAATAAATCGCCCATCCACATAAAAAGGCGTCTGGTGGAGTTCAGAAGCAAGATATGCTGCATAGAGATTGATAGATAAGGCTAGAGTGCCAATGACCATTTTGATTCGCTTAACTTATTGGGGGACTGGGGCAGGGAAAGCCACTAGGTTTTTAAATAAGGGGTTTTCAAAACCCCTTTAACTCGCAGAGTCAAAATATTGGGGGTTTTGGGGGGGGGGTTTCTGCTTGCGTGCTAGACTGCTCCAAAAATTGAAGTGAATTGGATAATATGATCATGAATTGTTTTTTATGTACAATGATGGTATTTTCAATTATTATGAGAAAGAGAGTTTTTTTAAAGCTATTTTGCGAAGCAAGAAATGAAAACAACATAGACAAAAATAGTAGGTTTTTTTTTATTTTGACTTCCCATAAGTGACATGAATCTTATAAGTTAACTTTCAAAGTCATAACAATAAATAATAAGAGAAAACATGACAAGACAATACACTGCATGTTGAAACTAAAAGAATTCTTGAGTCATCATTATTGAACTGACAGATGCAGAGGGCACCAGCACAATATTGGAACTTGCTATTACTAAAATGCCATGCCAATAAATTATATTGATGCCATAGATGATGCGTTATGTCATCTGTCAATTGGGTCTGATAAAAAGACTTTCTAAAGTTCAATTTAATAAGCTCATGACCATTCCTTCAGTGATATGTTAATTTTAAAATTCTAGTCATTACTACTCATAAATTAGAATATCTATCAAAAGATATAAAAGGCAGAGCTTGAATGATAGGTTCCTCTATCATAATAAACAATCAACAATAACAAAAAATGTAATTTTATTGATTCATTTAATGCCCTGGCGCCGGAAAAAAAATCAAATCGAAAGTGCCATCAGTCTATTTTAGTTATTGCCTGTGACAAGTAAAGTCCGTGCTGTGATTGGCTAATCGAGACACACCCTACAGCAATGGCAGCTGGCGGCAACGTTTGAGGTTTGTGTAAAACTCGCTTTTTTGATTGGATATAGGGTACAGGCCCTGTTGATATTACGCTCCGTTTGGATAGTTGGACACACCCACGCTCACAGCGCCCATTTGGGGATTGTTATCGGAACCTAAGCCATGTGCCTATCGCGCTAAACACCTTTCTGTGTCCAGTTTGATGCATTGACATTTTAGCAATGCAGTTGCCAAGTTTCGAGGTGATTCCAGTGCAATCAAAGTCTTGGGAAGTTCCCCACACCATGAAAATATGATTATATAAAAATTTTTCCAATAGAAAGCTTTTGATATGAATAAAACGAGAAACATACTAAGTTTTTATTTCCAAACGGCTACAGGTAATTTCACAATTACACTGAAAAGATTAATTTTCCTGGGCCCCCCCATAAAACAAAATGAAATTCTTTCAAATGGGCGCTATGCCCGTGATGTCATTAACGTATCAGCAGTCAATAAATCATGTCGGGGATCATTGTACTAAACGCGCGGCCAGCTGGTTCGGAAATCAGTTAGTAGATCTTTCATATTCAACCAAAAATAAGTGAAAGTACAAGCCCGAGTCACAAAATATGCAGATGAGAATGAGAAATGGGATTTTCATCGTCGAGATAGGACCCGGGATAGCGAAGAGCTAGCAGGGTTATTTCCCAGTGAGGAAATACCCCCCCCGGCTGAGGACCACGACGAAGGTGATACATAACGGGGATTACCGTGGGTGATGCATACACAGCATAAGTGCAGCATTTTTGTGTGGAACAGTTGTTGAAAAAGATATCCCAACATTATTTTTATTGAGAGGCAAAGAAATTTTGATCTGTATTCCATCTTAATAGACATATCATGTTTATTGTGCAGATTAGACCTTTATATGACTTGTATTAAGCGAGCAATCGTGAATATAAATCACAGCAAGGAATCAAAAATGTGCGTAAAACGGGGCCCGATACAGGTAATTCTCCAGGCATGGAACCATATTTCGTTGATTGACGATTGTTTTGTCTTTGATGATGTCATGTTTGGGGTGAATCGCTTCGTCGCTGATTGTGTTGTGGGGGGGGGGGGGAAGGGGGGCAATGGGAATGAGCTTAGTTGTTCCAAAACCCGACATGTCCACAGCATCCTGTTAAATTTTCCGAGATCAATTTGACCAAATATAAGAAGATTTACGTAAGTTTTTAAGCCTGTATGTTCATTTGACACATTTAAATAGGCTTCATTTTCTGCTCGGCTGTTTGTGCACAAAAGAGCGATATTGTGTATATACATACGACAAGGCTATTATTTTTTTACATTAGAGGCTTTATAAAGGGGGATGGGCCCCGATTTCCGCCTGGTTTAAGTATATAAAGTTTCATTCTTGATAGAATGCCTTCACCCCAAAACCTATACCTTTAAAGATTTCGCAACGATATTACAACCCGTTTGATGTGAGAGCTAACAACGTGATTTTGTAATCCCAATTGAGTACTGTTGTTAAAAAATTAATATTGGTCGACCAAAATGGGGCACATTTTCGCCTCATAACATCCAAACCCCCCCCCCCCCCCCCCCCCCCAACATCCTTTAGCCTAAGATTTTACAGGGTTAAATGGAACATCATAGTAACTTTTTCTGATACAAAAAGGTAGACACTTCGGTAAAATCTGGGGTCCCTGGGGACATTATGGTCTATTAGCGATCAGGCCATGGACCTTTACAAAGCGAAAAGGATTTTTCTAACCTCACACTCCTCAAAAACACAACGCAATGTTGCTCTAGCGGCGCTTACGTGTATGTACCCTGCCTGTCATGATTCAACTCTGTTTGCTCTGCCACAAACAGATTATACCACCGTGTGTAGTCACGTATATTGCGGCATGTTCTGACCCGGGACTTAACGTGCATAACTCGTGGTTTTTGTTTTCAGTCCTTAGGGGTTGTTAAAGTACAATTCCAAGCTTTCAGACCAAATTCATTTTTAACAAGAATCGGGCCATGGAAATGTGTGCAGAAATCTTCTTGAAATGAAGTATTAGCACAACACTGCCCATTTAATCAGGGTAAATCCCCCCACGGGGTGGTTCTGTTATCAGCGCATGTCAGAGTCTATACGGCCCGTTTTACCAAAAATTTTAATACGTTCAATTGCAATATTGATACAGCCTCCAAACATCATAGGTAGCAGTGTCTGCAGAACCTCGTTTCTTCCTTTCCCCCAGTTTTGATGATTTATATAGAATTGCAGGTCTAAATGTGTACAATCAATTATAAAAACGTTGAGAATCGTGAATGATTGAATGGATAGTTTGCTATACCATACAAAGCAAGCCATGCCAGGCATGAGTGAAATACGAATGCGCACGTTCAGGATTAGTTCATGACCGGTCAGAATAAACTATAATCATATGATCAGCAACTCTGCAAACATTCATAACATTAAAAAATGTTATTTGCACATATAAGTGTACAAAAGAATCATGAAAAGGACGAAATACTTTTCAGAAGCTCGCTGTTGGTTGCATGGTTGCCACGCCCAATGGAAATACACACTCACCACCACTCAGTACCCACTGACCGGCGAGGGTCACCCACCTCCCTTGTAAGTCTCGAGGTTGTTTTCACAAATTAATCCCCATATAGTAGCACACAAGTTACAACAAACTTTCTCGTTTTCATTCTCTTCTTACATTGCAAATAACAATGTTTAATACATTACAGAATGGCGGCATATTGTTAGTAACATCATGACTCGAGATGTACAGTGTTTACATATTTGCACTGTGCTCACGTAATCTGTGTCCCCGAAATGACGTCATCATCGTCATGCATTTAAAATAGTTTTGGGAGCTTTTTGCGGGCCGTATTGGAAACTACAGGAAAATACAATAAAATCTTAGCATTTGTAACCACGAGATTGCTTTATAAAGACAGAAAAAATTGAAACTGTATTCTGTTCATTTCCTAAGGTACCAGCTTTCTTTGAGACTGTATATCATAATTTCTGGTGTGTGGACTGTACACATTTGTAAGTTTAGCCTACAATGTAAAAGATTACGTTCGATGATGGCGATATTAATATTACTATAAAATACGAAGGATGAATATGAGTTTGTTAAGGTCAACTTGCTTAGACTCGGTTATTACATTGCGTCGGTCCAACTCGCGGTTCAAGGTCACAAGCACGCGTCCATCCAAAGGAACAACAACAGACTACTCGATGAGTACTCGGGCAAGATTTTTCAATGGTTGTTAAAACAGTTCAAACAATTTAAGTATGGAATATTATTATATCAAAAATATAATATTTTGCTTACCTCACCGTTCTCGTAGGCTATTAGCAAGTGGTAGTTCATTAAGGCTTAAAATTAGTGTTGGTTGTTTATATACCCATTTAATATTTTACAATGATGACACGAACGGACTTGTCACTTGGCGAAACTTGAAAAAAATGCGTGGTCGGCGCGAATTTTTTCGCGCGCAAGAAACACCCTAAGCTTTTACTCAAACGGCTAATTTTTTCTGCGCTCAAATTAAAAAAAAGTGCGCATATCGCGCAGGAACGCAAACTAGCGCGAACCCTGGTGGACGGCTTTGAATGTTGCTGACCAAACCCCAAGCCCCTTAGCCCAGTACTACGTAAACCTACAGCATGGAAAAAGCACTGTGGTTGATCCTTAGACATCCAGAATATCGGCCCAGGCATGTGTTTGTGTGTTCAGAAAAGTTTACCATCGTAAAGATCAGCAACAGAGTTTTTTTGCACTTTTATCCCCCTGGCTTGAAAAGCAGAGCGGGATATTGCGAGGTTGCGCATGTCCGTATGTACATTTCTATGTATGTTCCAGTTTGGTTAGGTTTTGTTTTTCCCGTCTCCTTCGAAAAGGTTTAAGTCCGACTAAAAAACCAGGGACTTGGGGTTGTTAATCGGTGGCAAAAGAGGGGTTCTTCATGTGTGGAGCATGTCCAAAAGGTCATCGAGGTTAATGGTTCCAGACTGCAATCTTGCAAGGGGGATGAAGCAAGTTTACTGAAGATTTTTCATATGGCATCCCAAAGACGTGGGCACGGGGATGTTAGTAGTTGTTTGGCAAGTGCGAGTTTTAAAGTAGTAATGCACACACTCCAAGTTCTAATATTTTTTATTCATATGAAACTTGGTGGGTTTGCGGAACACCAGGTCAGCAACTCGTTATTTTGGTATTGGAAACAGCAGAAATAAAGCATTTTCATGCAGATTTTAAATAATTCCCGGGAACAGCCCGGAGGCCTTGGCTACGCTAGTCATTTTGTATGAGGGTATGTATCAGAACATTCAACCTGAGCAGTGATTTCATTCAAATACTGTCACCTGCTTTTAATATCAGGTGAATGCATTATCGCATGTGGCTGTCATTATGATCAAAGTAAACTACTCCCCAGGGATTTCTGGGCCTCAATAAACTACAGAGTGCTAAGCCCAGATGACGTTGATGTTGATGTTGGCATTGCGTTAACACATAATAATAAATCAAGATAACGTGTTGTGGCATTGCCTTTAACACGTATAATTCAAATCATAATTAACATTGACGTTTGGCCATGCTTTAACAACATAATAATAAATCAAGATTAAAGTTCGTTGGTGGCATTGCTTTACACAGTAATAATAAATCAGACTTAACGTGACGTGGCATTGCTTGAACACATATAAAAATCAAGATTAACGTTGTCTCGTTGGCATTGCTCTAACCACGTTTAATAATAAATACAAGATTAAAACATTGAAGTTGGCATTGCTCTAACACGTAAGAATAAATCAAGATTAACGTTGACGCCTGGGATTGCTTTAACACGGAATAATAAATAAAGATTAACGTTGAAGTTGCATCGCTCTAACCGTAAGAATAAATCAAGATTAACGTTGACGTGGCATTGCTTTACACGTAATAATAAATCAGATGAACATTGAGGTTGGCATTGCGTTAACACGGAATGACAAGTCCTTGACAACAAATTTTAAAATTTTTGTGATATGCTATCAGAAATTCTAAAGAGTTGTTGGAGAGTGAACTCTGCTGGAAGGGTTGTTGTTTGCTAGACTAGTTTCACCAGTTCTGAGCGAAATGCTTAAATTTTAGCAACAAGAGATTGTCCATTTGTTTTTATAATTTAAAATTGCTGTTCAGCAGTGATGGGAGTTATTTCTTTTCCTAACGGGTCCTTCCAAAACTGTTACAAAAAGTGTAGTTTGTGGATAGCAAAGATGAAAGAAATTTCTACCTGGTTTAAATTGGCAGCACTTTACAAGAGTCTGAATTCAGTAACATTTTGGTGTTTCTTGGCATTTTTGCCAATTAAATGTATTTGATTCTGATTTTGTTTTTTAAAGTGTGTTTTCAAAGTACAACAATTAAACAAGAAATTAGAATCCCAAACCTGATAAAGAAGTGATTGCGTGAAGGAGTCTATTGGCATCATGATCTCAGTCCTGGACTATGAACTGAATCTAGTTTCTACCCCCTGGTGGCTTTAGCCAGGAGGGGATATGTTTATGTACTCTTGATTGGCAAGTTAAGTTAAATTGATAAAGCCAAATATGAATGTTCTATTTATGGAAAATGAGTAGTATGGCATTAACTGTTGCTATTTCTGTTTTATTGCAGCCTTATAGAGGGAAAGGAACTCTGGAAACAGGGGACAGCAGCAGATATCCTTTAATTTATGGTACTAACCAAACACTTCCAAGAATTCGCAGATAAACATGATGAAATTAAACTAGGTATTAGGGGTTTCATTATGCTATTTTATGCTATTACAAATGGAATGTAGTATCACCAGGAGTCATTTGGGAATCAAAAATCACAATTTTGCCATTCCAACTAACAACTTGGAAGCCTGATGAAACAAACATTAAAATTTAGTTTGGAAGGCCATGTTCAGGGTTGGTTAGCATGGTAGTTTTTGTCCCCCACAAGCAAGGAGGAGCTCTTTTATCAGTCTCGCTGTGAGATCAGAAAAATTGTTATTAATTAATCCATTATACGACCTAAATGCAAAGATGAAATCGCTTGAAATTTGGTAGGGTGAAAGAATATAATGAGTTATGCTGCAAGTTTGTGTTTTATGTCGCCATGAAACATTTGGGTAGTGTAGTACATGGGGAAATGGATGGATGTTTTGGTTTAGTTTTTTTCATATACAATTTTGACACCAAGTTTTTCCAATACCGAATTCATGGAGAATCTGAAAATCATGGGTGTAATTTTGTTAAATGTGTTCTTGGGGGTTTTATAAGGGGGCACAAATTTGTAAAGGGTTCGTAAACAATAAGTGTTTTTTAAATTGTTTTAAAATTTATATATAACAGTCTGTTCGGCTGCTAATAAGGTTTCTAAAAAGTATAGTGTTGACCATAAATTACGACCTATTGTTAGTTTTTACAATAGGATCAAGACAGTTCAAGGTACATATTTATAGAATGGTCCGATTTGTTGAAACTGGGTTTTAAATGTTTCATTGGGTCATACTAAATAAGGAAATGTCTATAGATTGCTGTGTTTCACTTCAAAGTGAGACTTTTAGGAGATATGACTGGTGGTCTCCCATTAGACCCTGTGGACAATGGCCATATTGCCCTCATAATATGATCAAAACGTCTTGACAACGCGACCTTTATATGTTCGGCTCCTTCTGACAGTAAGACGAACAAGTTGGCACCGTTTTTAGAAAAAACCGAATTGAATCGGAAATTTTACCCCGTGTGACCTTGAACCCGTTTTACCTTGTAAAATATGTACATAAGGTTTCACAACAGTAAATGCATGTACCTATTCTTTCTTTACAAAATATGGGCGAGATGAAAACGTCATTTTCTCCTCATGGAACATCTCAGATCTTAAAGCTAATATCTGCTTGAAGATCCATCATATTTCCTACCTGATCAGTCATGAAATTAGGGTACTTATCCCCAAATTTTTCGAGCTACTGGACCGCGAGACTAGCATGCACTGTGCACCCTGGAGGTCAGAAGCAACCTTTTTTTCAGTCAGGGGTTCTCCTGTGAAGAATAGGTTAATTAAAAAGTCTGTCCCAGAATCAAAAAAATTAAAAAGTATCAATGCTGCCATTTTTTTTTTGATTATTCTACAAGTTTAAACTAATAGTTGATAGCAACCATGATTGCAACCCAGATCTCGCCTTTTACTCTCAGTTTTTAGGGGGTCACTTAGTCACGTCACCAAAAACAAAAACACCTCATTTCCAGTGGGGGAGGACTTACGTTCTCTGTTATACTGGTTGTGAAATCTACATGGATGAGAGTCGTTTCTGTTTTTACTGTTTTTGTTTGTTTTTGGTCCAAAAAACATTTTGGTATGGTTACTTGAAGAAGGATTCTTCTTAAGCACCTTTTTGGACCATGAAAATGGAGCAAATTAGCTGCTATCTTATGTAGTGAGCACTGTATAAGTGCACTTAGAGAATAACACTGACTTTTGTCATTTAAGCGCCCAGGGCGCTAAATGAGTGCAGTGATAGCCTCTAAGTGAAAGACTCACCTTGCAGTACTAAACACACAGGCTTAAGTTTTATCGCCCACCAATTTTATGGCCAGGTCAATTGACCTTTCCTTCTTTCTGCCTACATATCTACGATCCAACGTTGACGTTACAATCCTCATGTGATAAAGTCAGAGTTTACGCAAAATTGCATGGTTGCAAAAAAAGCAGTGATAATGTCCAAAGGAAGGTCAATGCACTCTTGAAGGCCATATCCTTAAGCTCTGTGAGCATTGACATCCATGGAGAAGTCCTCGTATTTAATTAAATCTGCCATAGATCGCCCATCTTCCATATATCGCCCCTCTGCCCTTGCTCCATCCACCCCAGACATCCTTTGCCAAAGAATTCTTCTTAACCTTGCTCTGAATCTTTATGCGGATAGTAGCATAGAAGTTTGGTGGAAGATTAGCCCTTTGTCCTATCTGTACAAGTATAGTCAAAATTGCAAGTGAGAGACTTAAACTCATGACAGGCACTGGCTGGGTCATATTTGTTGCAATTTGGACTTGGCTAGCACCCACAACATGTATCATATACTCAGTCTATTTGTTTTTCTAAATTTGCACTTATCAGTCATGAAATTAGGGTATTATCCCCAAATTTTTTCGAGCTACTGGACCCGAAGAGTAGCATGCCACTGTGCACCCTGGAGGTCAAGCCTTTTCAGTCAGGTGTTCCCTGTGAGAATACTGTTAAATACTGGTCTGTCAGATCAAAATAAAGTATCAAGTCTGCCATTTTTTTGATATTCCTACAGATTTTATATCT
Source organism: Ophioderma brevispina (assembly GCA_023653785.1). NCBI lineage: Eukaryota > Metazoa > Echinodermata > Ophiuroidea > Amphilepidida > Ophiodermatidae > Ophioderma > Ophioderma brevispina. The sequence continues at coordinate 23,581 of JAMKCH010066993.1, forward strand.
AATATTGGATAGCAACCATGATTTGCAACCAGATCTCGCCTTTTCCGCTCAGTTTTTAAAGATGGTACCTTAGTCGACGTCACCAAAAACAAAAACACCTCATTTGCCGTGGGAGCTGTACTTACCCTGTTCTCCTGTTATTTACTGGGGTGAAATCATAACATTGCCGGTCGGGCAAACATAATACCTTTCTACTGTAATCCTTGAAGGTACGAACATGATGTATACTTCAAACCCCTTTGCCCCTTTTATATTTTGTTGCCCCCTGTATAAACCATGTAAACCTTTCCCCCCTGGAATTCATCCAAGAACCCATTTTTCAAAATGACACCCATGATTTTTGGAATCCTCATACAATTTTGATTTAGAAAAACCTTGGTTGCAAGATTGTATATGAAATTTTCACAAACTACAGTTCCACATGTAATAGGGAGGGTGAAAAGAGCATAAGATTTATTGATGCTCTGTAGTGTTATGTCACACTATCTGCATTATTAGTGAAATTTAATAAAGCTTGTTTACATATTATGTTATCATGAATTAATCAACATATCAATAAGCTTTAAAAGGTTGGCAGATCATTGAACAACTTGGTTCAGTTAATGATACAGCATGAGTTGTGGTGTTATTTTGGTAACATGAATTCATGCGTGTACTACCTGCCATCACATCCACGTTTCATTTAGATTTGAAATCAGAATACATAAAAACATAGAAATGCCCAAATGCTAACCCTTGCGGGGGACCCTTTATGCACCACACAAAATTTTGTTAAGATGGATTCAACATTAGGGAAAAAATGCCTTGTGATTATAAATATGGTGAATTTATGTTTATAAAACATGAGTTGGGGAATAGTCTATTGGTTACTTTGAACATGTTGAAAATTAATTCAGTAATGGATAACTCTATTTTTATTGCACTAGTTGAAATTAATTTCAGTGGGATAACTATTGTTACTTTGGCAGGTTGAAATTAATTCAGTGGGATAACTCTATTGTACTTTGACAGGTTGAAAATTAATGTCCGTGCGATAACTTATTGTTACTTTCGACAGGTTGAAATAATTTCAGTGGGATAACTCTAGGTACTTTGAAAGGTGATAATTAATTTCAGTGCGATAACTCTATTGTTCTTTAAGGTTGAAATTAATTTCAGGGATAAATATTGTTACTTGACAGTGAAAATTAATTTTCAGTGTGATAAGTCTATTGTTAGTTTGACAGGTTGAAATTAATTTCAGTGGGAAACTATTGTACTTTGACAGGTTGAACCATCAATTTCAGTGGATAACTCTATTGTACTTTGACAGGTTGAAATTAATTGTCAGTAGGATAACTCTATTGTTACTTGAACAGGGTGAAACAATTTCAGGGGATAACTCGATTGTTACTTTGAAGCGGTAAAATTAATTTCAAGTTGAGGATAACTATTGTTACTTTGACAGGTTGAATTCAATTTCATTGCGATAACCTCGATTGTTACGTTTTGACAGGTTGAAATTAATTTCATTAGGATAAATCTATTGTTTACTTGACAGGTTGAATTAATTTCAGTGGGATATCTATTGTTAAAATTTGACAGAACAGCATCTCAGAAGCCAGCCCCCATAATCCTTTCTTTGCGCGAACCATATTATCGACTGGTGAATGCGTCATTGACTCCATTTTCTTCTTTGGTCCCGCCGGGCAGGTAAAATCGGTCAAGTGTATCATCACAGCTACCTAGAGAGTACACGGTCATGATGTACACAACTCACATTCTTAAGCACTGCAACATGAATTTGAATTGTAATGTCAAAAGAAATAAACAGCCAAGTCCATATTTCCTAGCCCCGTTCCTAGCCCGATGCCTCGAGACATGATGATACAAATATACATCCTTGCCTAACATGATGATACAAATCATAAATCCTTGCCTAGACTCAGTCTCAACTTCCTAAACTCAAGTACCGGTCCCCGGTTACCCGCCCAAGTTACCGCCTATTATGAGAGTTTTTTATCGAGTTCTTAACCAATGACCCAACAAATCATTTACAAATAAGTTAAAAATTCTGGATATATTGCAATGAAATTGTAATTACTAAAATAGTCATTAGAAATAGGGAATATGTGGCGAAAGTTTACGAAAGTACGAGTGGAAGTGTTTTAAAACACAGAGCTGAATACCAGGCCGGTGACGAAATCATGTCAAATAGTCTCATCTTAAGCCGCCATTGTTTTTAATCGTGCCGCTGGCGGACTGTTTCGGAGGTGGCCTACATATTCAATTCCTGTCAGTAGAGAAGTGATAGACAAAATTGGAACAATCTTTTAATTTACTGTAGGTTTAATAAATTTATTGGAAGTTGTGTAGTACTGTAAGCCCCATTATAGAATGATCTGTACACAGAGTGGAACCCATTTCAAGATTTCAAGTTGCTCCAAGTCAATGTCATGAATCAGTGAATGTGATTTCTTTGAACCATATGCCCGTTACTATATGATCACTCCAGATCCTGACTGACCCTAAAGAGCCAGGAGAGTAGTGGGTTCTGGAAAGGTCAGACACAAAGAACTCGATCAATATGGCATTACTGGTGTGAGTTTATAGTCGTCTTAAGAATCACCTAATGTTTAAAAAATGAATGTTTCTCAGGGGGTACTTTAAAAAGGCCTTTTTGATCCCCCCCCCCCCCGACTTACCTAAAAAAAAGTTAGATTTTTGTATCATCTGACCTGTTGGCCTAAGTAATTAATGCAGTCGGGGATAAGCGCGTCAATCGGGCGATTTCCCCGCTTAAGCATGCGACCTTCTGCCTAATATGGGCGTTTTTTATTCGTCCAAATTCCGGCGAGAGGTTTGCTATTCTACTATCAATTCAGGACTTCCAAGGCAAACGATGCTTCATCACAAAATTATTTTGGCCAATTTACTTTTAAAATACAAATCCCTCAATCTCAGCAGCGCACCAAAAAAAATTTCATCGCAACCTTTTCTTCTACATTAGGTAAAAGTTGGGATTTTGTTGAAAGAAACTCACATTTTGAGAAACGCAACCATTGCCAGAAAGATCATTCTCCCGTTTCAACAACTGCAGGAAATCCCATCCCCATGCACCATCTGAATCGGGTCCAAAAATAAGTGATAAGGTCATTTGTCATAAATTTTGTGTCCAACATATAACCTCATCTTCAGATACAACAGGTTTAAAAAACAATAACTTTTCTAGAAGGAGTGACAGAAGAATTTGACACCGCGATGCTATTAATCTGAAATGTGACGGCGGTGGCTTCTCTGCACATGCGCATTTTAGGCCTAACTCTTAGTTCTGAGCATGCGATTAACAGCAAATATGGCGTGTACATCCAAAATGCCATTGGAAAGTTCCAGCAGCTTGAAAGAGTACAACTTTTGACTTTGATCTTGGATTTTTACAAAATCATTGCTGACGGATTAAAAGGCGTGATATAATCTGTACTATAATCCGAAGTTTTAAAACAAAAATGCGTGTGTGAAATTTTTTAGGGTGAAATGTCCGCCCAATTCGCCGTTGTCGCTCAATCGGACGATCGCCCGATGTAGCTCTTATCCCCCGACTGTATGCTTGCCTAATCTTATGTGCAAATTGATTCTTGAAGAAATTCATATCGTATTTTCTTTCACCTAAACGGTTAGAAATTAACAACCCGTGGCCTATATGGGGCCAGCCTGATAAAACATTTCACATAGCATCAAAAGTACCCTTCCGACTCAACTGAAATTTTGGAATAAAGCCTTTTCTTGGGAGTCTGTAAACGTGGAAATTTTCGCGCTACTTATTTTCGCGCTTTTTTGCGCACTTCTGAGCTAGCTCTAAATTTATAACTCGCGAAAATTTTATTTTGTGTGTAGGGTCTATGGTAGGATATAGCTGAAAAGAGCCGAATTTAAAAAAAACCAAAAGCAAAATTTAAAAATTACAGAACCGCGAAAATTACACTCGCGAAAATTATCACTTTACAGTAATCTATTGAAAACCATAAACAAGAGCTGGAATATTAAACCAAGAGGAGAATCGCGTATATTATGGAATAGCCCAGCCCGTAAACGTTTTCTCTCACACACATCGCGCCGTGGTTTTTTTGCTGCTGCTGGCGTAAGCACGGCGCGTGTCGTCACTGTTGAGGCGTCACAGCACACGCATATAAAAACCTGTCCGTCACCGATATTTTACCATGTTTGCATTTCCCCCAGTGTTCCCTTGTCTGATCGGCCGATTTTTCTGCAATAATTATGCGAAACCAATCGATTGAGGAAACTATGCTTCTAAAAGATTCCTGCATCCCTATGCACAAAAAGTTCTCCCGATGACCCCCTGTTAAATTTTGCTTAGGAAAAGAGATATTTGAGGTCGCGTGAGATAGCAGGTTGCATCAGTTGTTGTATTTGTTTGTTTTCACTCACTAAGGGTGACGAACGTAAAATCCTCGCGTGTCTCATAAATATGCATAAGACTTTCCAAATACGATGATACGGACACCAAATATGGTGGTGCCCCAAAACTATGTTAATGAAGTGCGTATCTCTCATATAATACTTTTTGGGCACCTCGATTTCGGCTACGCCGTTTCGGGAGAATCTTCGAGTCTGGGTTATATTACGGTCATTGACAAAAAAAAAATAAACCAAAAATGATGTGCTAGAATCATGAAATGTACCTAGATATGAAATGTACAAATGGATACAGGTGGTGCCTCCAATGGGGAAAACAACCTATTTCCCTTTGTGAACAAATGTACAAAAATGCAACCAGATTATATACAGTTTGGCTTGAATTAATTGATTGGTCTAGTTTTTGTGGGAAACAAGAATCCCTAGTTTGGTATTTAAAAATTACCCATTTCACCGCGACCTTTAGAACCAAACAATGATGAAAATAACTGACCAATTTGTAATAAATTGAAAAAAAGACCAATCCGTCATATTGCATGGTGAAAACTGACCATTATAGTTTAGTCCAATGCATTGGAAAACCTTTATGTCAGCATGTTGTTTGTTTCAACATTATTTATTCCGCCTTTTTGGTTGACACTTTTTTCACCTTAACTGTAAAGCATTTTAGTGCATGATGATCAGTTCATACTTTGTTTATGCTTATACTTGGAGACAAGGGGTCTTATGTGGGAATAACGATGAGGTCAAATGTCTTCATGGGTCTTAGGTCTTATTAAAATTGCTCTACACTGATTCTTTGCTCATATAATTGGACGACCTATTTGGAACCGCTGTCCCTATCTTTAATAGGTTAAGATGTTGAAAGTAAATGACTCTTTAAAGCATCACATATGCACTACCCTTCATCCCTTCTCACGTTACCCATAAGACATATGTGGTACTTTGTAGGTGACAAATTATGAACTTTTCATCGCTTTGAAAATTGTTCATCATGTGTAATCCTTTTAAAATACTGTGGCCGTAGTTTGTAAGTCTATAGCAGACCTGGGTAGAAGATTAAACAAAATTAAAAATTATAAGGGACGAGTACTACTACCAAGTTTTGGCAGATATCAAGGCAGAGGGGTAAACTTGGTCTCAGAAGATTGTGCATAGCTTTTAAATTAAAAATTCATATCATTTTTAATGTTTCCCCGAGATTCCAGACATTTCCCTTGTGGTATTTGGGGGCTTGGTAGTCCAATGTTTGTGGTATTTTATGTCTGTAGGAGTTTATTAAATTATGGGTGGGGTGTCAGGGATATGCAGCTTTTCACTTGTAACCTGACTTGGTTGCAAATGCATTAAAGTTGGGGTGAGCCAGGCATGTTGGTGGGTATCACCTGGGGGGGCAAATAGGCATTTATACCAGGGGCTACCTCCATACTATGACAATAACCCAAAATGTATGATGGCCATTCTGTAGGGTTGCTTAAACGAGCAGGGGCTCGACCAAGATTTCAATACCGGGGTAAAATGCAAAAGTGGTCCAATGTTGTTGAAATTGTCAATACCAAAAATGTTTTGGATGATCATAAGGATAAAAAATGTATAAGTTGTGCTAATCTCTGATTTACCCTATAGAGTTATAAGCCGAAAACCGTTATTGTAGGTCAAAGGTTAAATTTTAGCTTCTACATGGGTCAAATATAAAAACGCTACAATTTCAGGGGAAATGGTCTCTATTTGTTTGTAATGTTATCAAATTAAAATACAGAGGAGTTTTGACCATCTGCAATGTGCAATTAACAAGTTACGCACTCATTGTAACTACCCCTATACCCCTATATAGGGGCTGGGGTTAATTGTGGGTGTAACTTGGTAACTATACATTGTAACTTGTTCCAAACTAATACATTATTTTTACTTGTGCTTACATTACAAATAATATAGAACCATTTCCACTGAAATCGAAGCATTTTGTTTAGTATTTGACCCCTGTAAAAGCTAACTTGTAACCCTTTGACCTAAAATACTGGTTTTCAGCTTATAACTCATAAGGGTAAGTCAGAGATAGCACAAACTATACATTTTTTATCCTTGTGATCATACGAACCTTTTTGGTATGCAATTCAACAACATTGGAACCACTTTCAATTTTTACCCCTGTATAATCTTTTTGCGAGCCCCTAGATTCGCTTAAGCTACCCTACAGAATGGCCATCATACATTTTCGTGTATGTCAGAGTAGAGGTGCCCTGGTTAAATGCCTCTTTTGCCCCCCCAGGTGGTACCAATAAGGCTACTTCGATGGTCCTGGCTCATCCACTATAAGGACATTTTGTGATCCTCAACTTCGTCCCCCCTCCCCGACTTGCCCTTAAAAAATTTGAAATCTTATATCACCTGAACCGTTAGCCTATGGTAATCCATTGTATTTAATCATCCATGCAAATTTGGTCGTACAAGTATCTGTAAGAAATTCACAATTTTGTATTTTCTGTCCCGTAAAGCGGACAGAACTTAAACAGGCACAGTGGCCTATGGGACCGTGGAAACAAGCAATTGTTCATAACACCAACCGCAATATCGGAATCACAAGAACATCAAAACGTCAAATTTTTGTGAATAAACTTTCTCAGGATATCTATGAAATACTGAGTAAACGGTGGTGCTGGAATCGCGTGCTCATAAAACGTCAAGATCGGAATCAACTCAAATGAACGGGAAGGATATTGAGTGAACATGAGTAAACAGGTGGTGCGGAATCACAAAAATGCCCTTTACCCTAACCCTGACGTCGGTTTCCTGCCTATCTCCCGGGAGGAACTGAAGGATGATGAACAAATTCCGGGTGGGATTCAGACCCAGGGCCTTCAGGCCCCAGCCCCGCTACGGCGTGTCGCTTGTCCGGCCAGCGATTTCGTGCCCATATGAAGATCCTTGGGTTTGATGACGTCACGCTACTTTTTCTGGACTTGAGCATTTTTCGCATTAACCAGTGAGCTTTGGTGAGATTTTAGTTGTGCTAGGGTTAGTAAGGAAAAACAACAAACATCAGATAGTCAATTTAGAATAATCTGTTAGAACTTCAAGGGTGTTTGTAATTGTTTTTTTACTCCAGATGTGCTACTACAACAGATCAGCAGAGATGTCCGAAATAGATGCAGACTCAATGCCATTGCACAATTTTCATGAAGAGTAATAGACCGTGAAGAGATTCCAACTACCAGCTTGGATGTAAAGATCGAGATACTCTACAATAGATGCATGTGACGTTGTCCTTCATAAACCTGTACCCCCCTGCTTTAAATTTAACAGGGTATTGCCGAGGCTTGAAATTGATGTTTTCAGGCTAAGAGGCGGGGCTAGAAAGACCGCTGCTAAAGGAAGAAAAATACTATGAGTAACCTTAGCATCATCGGATTTATTAACCAACACTATCAAGATTCCATCTTAATCATCAGAATTGAAATTTTCCTTATAAGGAAATTTTGGTTAGTGGTGTTTACCAAGGAGCAAATCTCAATGCTTTCTGTAATCTGCTGTCTGAGCAAAATTGGCACAAAAAAAAGCCACCAGAATTTTTTGTTGGCCCCTGTCGATTTGCCAAAGGAGAAAAGCATACTTTCTCCCCCCCGCCCCCCAAGAAAATCCTATGAGGCCCTATATTTGTGCAAATAAATGTTGCTCTATAAAAGTATGACAATTTATTATCATCCCCTCAAAATTTTCCATGCCTCCTCCCTTCTCCTAACCCTGCGCCCAGACATATACAATACACTGCGCTCTCGATAGCTACCCTCCTCGACCTTAACTTTTTTTTTTTTTTGTGTGTGTGTGTTTTTGCCTTGTGCCACCTGGGACTCGCTCCCCCACCCCTGGGTCCTATCTTAGGGGTGTGGGGCGTCTTTTGGGTCCCCGTGAGGGATGTTGGGCAGGTTGAGTCAGATGGGGGGGTCACCCCAAAATGGACCATGCCACTTAGTTTGGAGTTTTTTCCCCCAGAGTCCTCCCCATCTCTAGGATGTGTCTGGGACCGATCTAAAAGTGTTTTGGACCTTGCTCCTCCCTTCTTCCCTTCTTTCTCTTCCCTGAGCCCAGGTATATACAAATACACGTCAGGATTCAGGATAAAGCATCAGATTTTTCATTCAATTTACTGTTTTGGAGAAATTACAAGATCAAGAGTGTTTTTCACACGAATATATCAGAAACAGAAAATAATTTGTGTAATAATAAAATTACCATGGTTGATTTTCATATGACATTTGTTCCAGGAAATGACCCGTTTTCTCATTTTGGCCCTCACATCCTGTGGCCTTGGATGGATGGTCCATAGGAATGTTCATTAATCCAGCTACAGACTCAACCAAAAAGGCAAATCAACTTCAAACATGGACGGGAGTGAACATGATAAGTCACTGTTCTGTATAATACTTTTTTGGGACAGGTTATGAATATTGATGAGCTCATATTCCCCATATTTTCAATAAAATGAGATTAAACCACCTTATTGGGGCATCTTAATTACCCACTGCATAATTCCTGTTAAATATGGACTGTTATTGTATATAAAAATAGTCAAAAAGGGCAAATATCACCATGAAAGCAGTTTTTGTTGAAAATGCATCGGTTTTCTTTCCTGCATTCTGACACGCATGATTCAGTAGCAGCTTTTGGCACAATTTGAAAAAAAGTGGTTTGGAAAAAGGTTTTGGCTACCCAAATGGATCTAACCAACGAGACATTTCTTTGCCCATGACATGTCCTTGACCTAACCTTTTTATAAAAAGTTAAGATTTTGTGTTCCATCTCAACAGTTGGCCCAACATCAGTTGACCAAGTTGTTTTACAAAAAAAAACCGATCTTATGTCAGATTATCATCCTTTCTGCAGGAACTCAGGATATAATTGTTTTTTTTATTTCTGTTCATTTATGGACGAAGGGGCACATAGTTGCATGGTTTTTGTACCCTTTTTTATTTTTAACCCCATTTTTTTTTTTTAATTATATTGAAAAATAATAACCCACCCTTTTATAAATTATTGGAAATTCTACAGCTGTCACACCATTGTTTTTTTACCACTTATGTGTCGATAACATACAATTAAGATAATTTCACCATTTTTTGTGGGTTGTCAATTAAAAAACACTTGCCAAAAAAAAAACCGCATTAATTTGTTTTTAAAATAACAAAATAATAGCTTAAAAAAAAAAAAACATAATCTATCTATCTAACGACTGCAGCCGAGATGCTATTCACCATTTAGCCGCCAAATTCCCTGTTTTGTCATTAGGTTTTGGCGGATGTCCGATTGATCCCTGCTCCTGCTGGAATGTCTCGAGCAATCACAGCAATGTATTAAAGGGGCGACGACCCCTGTTTTGGCATGGAACTTCCAACTGTGTCGTCTGATACTACTGGTCAATCGCACGATGACAGTTGACCGGCAAATTCGGCACGTCCGTTGGGCAACGAAGATGAAATGGGAGGGATATCTCCATATATCCTGTGCTGTTGGTCTGTGCTCGCGCCAGAATATGTTTTGTACTCGCATAAGAGGCTTGGTGTAGGTGCATCCAGTCTATCCTGTAGCTCTTTCTTCATGGTCCAGGTCTCAGATCCATATCACAAGATACTCTCTACACAATGGAGCTCTATAGAATTTCAGCTTGGTTGAGTTGGAGATACCAGTTGCCGTAGTGGTGTAGTTTATTGCAGGCCCATTCCAACTTGGTCCTTTGCGTGAACAGGAATCTTTTCTTGCTGTCGGCAACATAGGACCCTAGATTCTTGAAGTCCTTGACCTCTTTGAGTTGCTAAGATCCTGCTTTGCAGATAGGCACTGGGTCGGAACCGGGGCGGACAGAACGTACAGGTACTTCCCAATAATTTTGCCCCCCTCGCCTGGCGCCCCCCCCGTCGGCTTCCCGAAATACACAATTACGAAATTTGCAAGAACTCTACAATGACGCCCTCTGGTACTTATCTCACAATCTAGTAAGAAATGGGCGCTCCTATACTAGTCCACCATAAACAAGATTATAACAACTATCCCGCCTTCTAGAGCATTCTTTTGCAGAAGTATAGTGAGAGATGACTCCTCTTAAATGCAAAACGACATGACTGAAGGTCGACGTTTCCAACATAACAAATGCTCTAGTTCCGCCCCCATATACTGTCGTTCCATTGAATGAATAAATGAAATCCGCCCTGAAACAAAAATGCTGACAGTATAATAGTCATTAAAGCACCCTGTCAATACTGATGCCGCACCTTGAAAGAAACATTGCGGAGTAGTACGGCAATGGCAACACCCCTATACTTAAATACTTGTCATCCAAAGCCAAGGAATAAACGGATGCCGCCACTTTAAAGCGCAAAAGAGCAATTTATAAGAACGCACAAAGCAACAGCGCCCTGCTGAAGGCTACACTTTATGTTACACTATGCCACCATATGGAAACAAAATTGCACAGGTGATAAAACTAAAATGAACTGATGCCGCCCACCAGATGCAAATTTGCATAGGTCGATGAAGACCCTAAGTTCTCTTCTGGTTATCAATGAATTAACTGATGTGCCGCCCTTTAGAAGCAAATTTGTAGAGGTCTAACAATCAGCGGCGCCCATATTCTGGTTATCCAATAAATTAATGAATTAATGACACCTTAAGAATTTGCAGCAGTCTAATAAGCGGTGGCACACCTATTCTGGCTATGCAATAATGTAATGAACTAATGGGTCTATGGCGGGCGTTAAAAGGAAATTTAGAAAAGTCTAACAAGCAATTGGAGCCACTGGTCATATCCAGTGAATCCGATGCCGCCCCTTGAACATGTTGAAAACAATACTGCGAACGTTTAACAAGCAATGATGCCGGCAATGATGCCCCTTAAACTGGTTATCTAATAAAGTAATAAACTTATGTCGCCCACTAGAAATAATTACAAAAGTCTATACTTGGGGACAACTTCCCTACAAACCTTTGACGAGCACGTTACTGTGTTGAAACACAATCGTCTCTAATTGGCTGTTGGGGCGATCTGCTGTTTAGCCACTTACTTAGAACTTGCATCGTAGGATGTTGCACGCGCTGAAAGCTCCGCCCACTCTACACGCTCGTCAAAGGTTTTCTGTCCTGGAGTATGACAAGCATATTCTACTATTCTGGTTATCCATAAAGTAATGAACTTGTGTCACCAAATAGAAGCAAATTTGCAGAAGTCTAACAAGCAATTGGGGCCATTGATCATCCCATGAGTGATAAACTGCTGCCGTCCCTTGAAAAAATAAATGCAAAAGTCTAACAAGCAATGGTACCCATTATACTGGTTTAATATCCAATAAAGTAATGAACGGATGTCGCTCACAAGAAGCAAATTTGCAGAAGTATAATAAACAATGGCGCCCTTGTTCTGGTTATCTAGCAAAGTAATGAACTAATGCCCGCGAACCTTCCAAAATTTTCCAAAAATGGGGCCTTTGGGTGAAATTTTGGGTAAATTTTCTAAAAAAATAGGCGTCTTTGGGTGAAAATTTTCAAAATACTCCCAAAATAGGGGTGTTTGGGTGATAGTGAAGACATTTTCTAAAAATAATATGGGTCACTGGGTGACAACGATGCTGAAATAAGGGGTCTTAACAGCATTACATATGCGTCACTTCCAAAATGGGAGGGCCCCCCCCCCCCCGGAACCGCATGCCATCGCATTCGTCATTCTCTGAAATAAAAGGCTGATGTTGCTGCTTTTTGCAGACGTCTCATAAGCGAAAGCACCCTTTTGAACGAGTAGTTCATAAAGAAGTACCATTGATAATTCAAATTTGTTTTTTCTATCAAATTTGCATTGAGAAATGTTAGAAAACAACATTTCTATGGGTTCACCTCCCGCCCACCCTCTGTCGCTTCATATGCCTATAGGAACTCTTTATTAATCAATTGACTTTGTTTGTGAAATAAAACATGAGAGAATGTGTTTGGAGAAGAGGAATATTACAAGGGTTCCGTGCTTCGCGCGGAGAGGGACACCTCGTCCACACCCACCCGCCCGCCCGTGATATATTGAATTGCGCAATGGACACTTTACATAAAACGTAAACATGTCTTTACTCTTGTTAAGCCCATTAATCTTATTTTGACATTCTAAGCATGAGAAGCATTATAGAGTAATAATTTAAAAATTCCACAATGTTTCTATATATCAAATTTTGTACAAGAAAAAATGTGTTTTGGAAAGCAAACATTGCTAGGAACCCTCCCGCACCCACCCGTGCCGCTTTATATATGAACTCTCCGTGCTCGGTTTGTAAAATAAAACCCATAAATCTTTTGTTTTACTTTTTAAGGCCATTGATCTTATGTCTATAATGTGAACCTTATGCTATTTAAAATTTGTTCCATCAAATCTCCTTGAGGTGAGGAAAAGGCGGAATTGGAAATGAAAATGCAAGGAGTCCGCGCTTCGCGCTAAAGGGGCGGAAAACCCTCCCACATTACCCCTGGCGCTTCTATTAAACTCTCCAAGATCCATTGACTTAGGGTTGTTAAAATAAAAGCTTACTCATTAACTCAATCTTACTGTTTAAGACCGTTGATCTTAAATGACTAGAAAGGGAACCTTTGCAATTCAGATGTCTCCATCAAGTTTAACGAGAGACTTGGAAAATAAACATTGACAATGGTTTCGCGCTTCGCGCGAAAGAGCAAGCCACCTTACACATGCCCCCCCTGCCGCTTCATATATGAACTCTACAGGTCAATTGGACTTATGAGCTATATGGTTCGGTCAATAAAACCTTACCATTAATTAATGTTACTTTTTTAAGACCGTGATCTTATATAAATATATATTATAAAGCGTCCTTTGCTAATTTCAAAATGTTCCATCAATTTTCACGAGAAAACGTGCTTGGAACAGTGCACATTGCAAGGATTCCGCGCTTCGCGCTTAAAGGCAACCCTCCTACATCACCCTGCCGCTTCATAGAACTCTCCAAGCTCAATTGACTTCTGGTTTGTTCAAAATAAACCTTAACCATTAACTTAATTTTTTGTAAGGACCGTTGATCTTAATGACAAATTCATTCTAAAGTGATCCTTTGGCAATTTCAAACTTGTTCATCAATTTTCACGAGAAAACGTGGCTTGGAAAATAAACATTGCGGAGGGTTCAGCGCTTCGGGCGGAAGGGGTAAAACCTTCTACCAACCTACGCCTACTTTTTTTAGACAAATGGACGGGCCAGTATTGTGAACCGCGATGTTAAAAACATGTACAAAATGTCATATGGTCTTAGCGTATGTGGTTAACGTTACCTAAATTAATGAGAATTTTCGCCCTCGGAAGGGAAATAGGTAGGCGCCCACCACAGCGGTACGTCCTCCAAAGTAAAAATGCTTCCGACGCCGATGGTCAGCGCAGGCCCATAACATAGTATATGCATTTGGAAGTATTTTTCACGTTTCACATAGTGACGTATTTGTGCGACGTATTTTCAGTTTCCCGGTAGAATTGTTAGGGACAGCAGTAGAACCCTATCCTAGAACGAAAGTGTGGTATATACAATTGTCAGCCCCCCCCCCCCCCCCCCCCCCCATACAAAATGGAACATGTTTGAGAGGCCCGCAGTGATACATCGATCTCAATGGTCACGGTGTTGTTTTATAGTGATGAGAGGGGAGTGCAAAGTTAAAAAAGTCATCAGGGAGAGGTCAGCAAATGGAGTAATCATGATAAATCGAAGCATAATATGAAAGCTGTAGCGTGTATACCCCTTAAATCCATAAATACCAGGGGGGTTTTTTTTTTTGAACTTTCAAAAATCCCGGAAGCGGACCCTTGATTTGTGTTAAATGGGAAATTGCTCTAGAATCTAACAAGACAAATAAGTGTTTTCTTTTTTGCGGTTATAGTGGGTTTGGTATGTCAATGAAACGATTCCCGTAGGATTTTGGTGCTAAAGTTGCTTTTCTTGCTGTTATTCATTCAGTAGGGGACCAGGAAAGTCAGAAAATGAGGGGGTGCAAATTTTCGGACTGTGCCCTCCTTCCTCAAGGGGGAATTTTACTACGGGAAAAATTTAAATCAAGTCAAATTGGTTTAATGTACATTAACAGGTCTCTCATTTAAGGATTAAAAAAAAAGTATATATTGCCTAGGTTCCGACCTTTGTTAAAGCGCTATAGCCAGATAATGGTCGTCCTGGGGTAAAATTTTACCCAATGCTCAGATTTGTGAAACTTTGATAAGTTGTTTGTATTGTCACAGGATCCAAAAATGTAGTATTTTGCTGGTTGAGATATTTGGTTGGCTAATACTTAGCAAAATGTCAGAAGGGGGTCTACATGGTCTAGGGGGGGTCACCAGAACTTCTGGATGTCGCCCCCCCCCCCCCCCCCCCCCCCCCCCCCCCCCCCCCCTAGGTGGATATAAAAATCAATTAAAATGCATTTGTTTCAGTATGACACAAGGGACTTCATTGACACCACTTTCAACAACATGGAGGCAGTTACCCCCAGGGTGACCTTGAAAAAATTATGGGGCTATACCCGCTTTAACTAAAGGTAGGAACATATGCAAATATTATACTTTTCCTAATGCTATGAGGAGGACGAAGCGTTCAGTGCACATTAAAATCACAATTTGAATCGATTTTAAATTATCCCTGTACTACATTCCCCCTTGCAGGGGGGGCATCAGTCCGAAAATTTGCACCCATTATTTGTGACAGTTTAGGTCCTATGAAACACAAACAGAAAACAAAATCAAATTTAGCATGAAAATCCTACGGGGGGAATACACACAAACCCACACTATTATGGTAAGGTTAGGTAGTCAATGTTCCTCTAGGGGAAGTAACGGATATGATGTTCAGGGTTTTAATATTGTTTTCAGTCACTCAGGTGGGGGAACGGTCGAGGTTGAACCTTAGGATCAACCACTCGTATTTAGAAACTATTTAGACATACTCGGGAGCGCTTTTGTGTAATTGGTGGTATTTGCGAGACACTGAGATATGTTACAGGGGGAGTGAAAAAAAAAAAAAACCTCATTAGAATAAAAATAATGAAAATAGTTAAGAATTGTTTTGGCTCAAATGTTTGATAATGGTTTAAACGAAGGATAAACAGGCTTTCAGAAAACGTTTCTTTGGTGTCATTGGACTTTGGAGGAAGAAGTTACCCCTATTTTGCTGAGAGACTTCTAATAAATCTCTGTTGGCCGATTTGAAGCCAAACAAAGATGATCACTTACATAGAGGAAAAATGGTGATTCGAGTACCAAACATTTAACATCAAATTGTTGTTAAACAATAGAGGTGGGAGAATAATGAAGGCTTAGAAAATAATATCCCAGAGATTACAAAAGAAATGCTAAGTAAACAAATGTTGAATTCCAATAGAAAGTCAAGTAGCTGGTGTAGAACACAGTTACGTTGTCACCAAGATTTAATGAGTTTTAACCTACAACGAAACTTGGGAGCAAAAGGGAAACCTAACGGTTTTGTATTCCGCTTGAAAAAAACGCAGTGCGATTATTGAAATTTTAAGTTTTAATTCCGATTTATTTACAGAAAACTTCAAGCTTTCGTTCTTCTTGCAATTTATGGGACGCCTGAGTACACTGTATGTGTGCAAAAATAATTACCTTAGAGATGTAAAACAAAAATCTATGGCAGTTCATTAGGTTCATGAATACTGAGAGCATGATATGGGGTGATTTTCAATAACTGACTGCTCTGGTTGAACAATGGTAGAGTTAATTTGATTGTAACGATATTATTTTATAATTCTGTTACACAATAGACAATTTTTGTTCAAAATGAATGTTTTTGTCGATAAGAAATCGATACCAACTGAAATAGCATATGTGAATTGTCGATGCTATAAGGGTTATGGTATACGTCGGTGTCAGTCTCTGTCTGCATTGTATGCTAAAAATCGGGCCAAACGGAATTTAGGTGCTCCGCAAAAATTGGACTAGGTTCTGAACCCAAAGTCCGAAAGGACACCAAATAAAAATCTTATGATAGACTGTGTATCTCTGTAAACACCCAAAGCAAACATTGAAGCAAACATAACGTTTAACTTTGAAGAAAAATTCATTTCCTGAATGTGGGTTTTTATAATTGACTCACACTGTATGTTAGGGAGGTCGGTAATCTGTGAGCCTCGCACCGCCTACTCACGTTACCCCCGAACCAACGCCCAGGCTAATCTGGGTGGGTTGGGTTATATTGGGGTTTGTTTTCGGAAAGCACAAATAATAAAGTTGGTAAGGATGACGGAGGTCTGGGGGTTTTTACCACCCAGGGGGATCCAAGGGGCAGAGACCCTGGTGAGGGCTATAAGGGGCGGAAGGCCCCCTTAAGCCAGCGAATTTCGTAATTTGGAGATCATAATTTGTACAGGAAGTTAATAGGATAAAAAAAATAGCTTATGTTTCATTTCTCCTTTCCCTTTCTCGCTCTCTTTTTTTTTCTTTTTTTCTTTTTCCTGTGTTTTAGCAACAAGTGGTAGCGACACACTCCGTACCATCCGTACCGGTTCCGACGCCTCTGTTGTTAGGGCGCGGAGGTGAAACGTCCAGCCCTGAAACCAAAAATGCTGTCAGTAGATGAGCTGTGATCTCTCAGATATTTCCTACATGGAAATGTTGATAAACCCTTCATGACATTTGAGAGCAGAACAGAAGGGCAAGATAGACGGTAGTGCTTGAAGCAATGTTTGCTCAGCATGCTTGAAAACATGAGAATTACAAGAGTACGTTCCACTGGACACGTGGACGAATTCTTAATTCTCGGTTGAAAACACAGCTGAAAGCAGACGGTGTAAAGAAAAAACAATGAGTGTCCCCCCATGAGAGAGTGTCAGCTACCATCAGCAAATGTACGGAATAAACCGTGCATTGTAGACGAGCATTTGGGTACAGTGCTGAAACAAAAAAAGGTGCATACAGCACTCAATGGAGAACAGAATAGGGACAAACGGGTGGTTAGGACACTCAGTCACACGGACACTGTAATATATGACACCGTGTTAAGGAGATATGATCCGGCAAGAAAACTAATGTATGAAACTAAGCGTGAACAAGTTGGCGTGAAGGGTCAACTGAGTCGAGTGCCCTATTCTTCACAGCTTGTAGGCGGACTGTGAGCCTCCGGAAGGACATATTCTCCTGCCACACCATGCAAGAAGGTAGCTAAATCAGAAGCAGCAAAGAGTTCTGAGTTAGAGCTGGGATCCCATCTGAAGACTAGGTTTATTCAATTTTAAAGGGTCCTGCATTTTGTTGTAAAGCCTCCGAAATGCAAGCTGGACAATATCAACAGAGGGAGGCACAAGATAGACAACCATCCTACTCTCCAATTCTTTTGAGTTCCCATACCCATTAAGCGAGATGATTAGGAAAGCTATTTAGATCCAAGCTGAATGTCCTGTTGTGCTTAGTGGAGAAACGCCTCCCTCGCTGCTCAACTGTATGCAGTTCAAAGACGTGTACCTTCCAGAAAACAGAAAACGATGCCAATGGCTCTATTGCACTGTTCACCGTAGTACTATGCAGGCGGCACCATACACTCATGTGCCAAAGGCTTCCTGGGCATTGCTTTCTGGGATATCCCACTCAGACACTCCATAGATCTTGACTTAGATGTTGAAGTTCCTCGTTTCAAACTAGTAGGCATCAAAAATAGTCTTTCCATCATATGCCGCAGTTGCAATCTACAATAAACAATAAAGAAGGACCTATCTAAGGTTGCCATGCCCATGTCCTGCATGGGTTGGAGAATATGAAGGATTAGCTATATACCGCTAATCCTACATTGTTACCAATAGTCGGTTTTATGGTACACTTCAAAAATAAAAAGTAGACCTCGATAGGAGATCAAGAAGGATATTAGACACACACACAATGATTTTTAACCATGAAAGATTGCAATATCCCAGTCAAGTGTGTTTCGTGTGTGCTTTGAATGTTGAAACATGGCGCTGTTTTAAGCTGTGCCTAAGGGCACTGTTTCTGTCTAGTAATTATTAAATTGTAGACTCTTGCAATTTGACATAAAAGGCCACAATTTGAGGATCAAATACTTTTTGTATAGCTTTATTATTTATTTTTAAAAAATAAATGCGAGCGAATCCAACATTGCTTGTGGGTGCAGTTAGCACATTTCAATTATACTTCGTTGAAAGTCCGGATGAGATAGCCTATTTATAATTTTACTAGCCATTCGTGAAACCTTATGTTTAATGTGTCTTACAGTTCAAATCGCCCATGAGTAGTTCGGTTTAAAATCTTGAATAATCGTCTTCATTTTGAAACACTCAAACGATCCACAAAATTTCTCTATCTATATGATATATATAACATATTATATTCCAAGTCCGTTTTCTTGTTTACTCTAGTTTGTGCTACTGACACATATAGCCAGGATTCCCCCGGGTTGATAACAAGTGCCTCCTCTCTCGGTTCAGTGTTAAAGGGCTCATACATTTCCCCCACTTAAGGGAAGTAGTATTCGTGTTGCCCATTCCACCGTGACTCAATAACTCAGTGACGCATTAAAAAGAACAAGACTAGGTAAACAGATTAAAGACGAGACAAGACAGTATAATCTAAAGGCTGTAACGTAGGAGTGTTACTGATGATTCCTGAATGTCGGTGTCTCTCGTGAGTTTGCTGCAGGATTTTTAACTACAAGGTATCATCTTGGACGATCTTAGAAAAAAACAATTGGACAGAGGATAATTTAGGCCAGGTCTCATGATGGTGAGGATAGTCCAAATAAGTTCACCTGATTACATGATAGGTTTATGATATACGTTAAATATCATAAATAGGCTATCTCATCCGGACTTTCAACGAAGTATAATTGAAATGTGCTAACTGCACCCACAAGCAATGTTGGATTCGCTCGCATTTATTTTTTAAAAATAAATAATAAAGCTATACAAAAAGTATTTGATCCTCAAATTGTGGCCTTTTATGTCAAATTGCAAGAGTCTACAATTTAATAATTACTAGACAGAAACAGTGCCCTTAGGCACAGCTTAAACAGCGCCATGTTTCAACATTCAAAGCACACACGAAACACACTTGACTGGGATATTGCAATCTTTCATGGTTAAAAATCATTGTGTGTGTGTCTAATATCCTTCTTGATCTCCTATCGAGGTCTAC
This sequence comes from Ophioderma brevispina, assembly GCA_023653785.1. Lineage (NCBI taxonomy): Eukaryota > Metazoa > Echinodermata > Ophiuroidea > Amphilepidida > Ophiodermatidae > Ophioderma > Ophioderma brevispina. The sequence goes on from JAMKCH010066993.1 coordinate 43,165, forward strand.
TTTTTATTTTTGAAGTGTACCATAAAACCGACTATTGGTAACAATGTAGGATTAGCGGTATATAGCTAATCCTTCATATTCTCCAACCCATGCAGGACATGGGCATGGCAACCTTAGATAGGTCCTTCTTTATTGTTTATTGTAGATTGCAACTGCGGCATATGATGGAAAGACTATTTTTGATGCCTACTAGTTTGAAACGAGGAACTTCAACATCTAAGTCATGAGATCTAATTGAGTGTCTGAGTGGGATATGCCCAGAAAGCAATGCAGGAAGCATTGGCACAGGATTTATGTGGCCTCGCATCGTCAGCGGTGGAACAGTGCAATAGCTCCAATTGCTCTTTTTTTTCTGTTTCTGGAAGGTCCCGGTCTTTGACTGCAACGTACAGCGAGGTAGGCGTTTCTCTTTCTCCAATTCTCAGCACAACTAGTAATCGCATCTTGGATATAAAATAGCTTTCTAATCTCTCGCTAATGGGTAAATGGGAACTACCAAAAGAATTGGAGAGTAGGATTGTTATCTTGTGCATCCTCCTGTTTCTATGGTGACCAGCGTTGCATTTCCGGAGCCTTGTACCACAATGAGACCCTTTACATTGAATAACCTAGTCTTTCAGATGGGAGCAGCTCTAACTCAGAACTCGGTGCTGCGCGAATTAGCTACCTTCTGCATGGTGTGGCAGGAGATATAGTCCTCCGGACTCACAGTCCGCCTCAACGGTGAAGAATAGGGCACCGACTCATTGTGCCCTTCACGCAACTTAGTTTCATCACGCTTAGTTTCATACATAGTTTCTTGCCGGATCATATCTCCTTAACACCGGTGTCATATATTACAGTGTCCGTGTGACTGAAGTGTCCTAAACCAACCCCATTTGTCTATTGTGTTCTTCCTTGAGTGCTGTATGCATCCATTTGGTTTCAGCACTGTACCAAATGCCTCGTCTACAAGGGCCGGTTATATTCCGTAATGTTGCTATTGTAAGCTAGGACACTCCTCATTGTGGACCTCAGTTTCTTTACAAACAACCGGCTCTTTCAGCTGTGTTTGTCAACAGAGAATGAAAAGATGTACTTCACTCCAGTGGAACGTAAAGCTCTTGTAATTAAAAAACCACTGTTTCAACAAGAACAAGCTGACAACATTCTTCAAGCAACTACCGATCTATCTCCCTTCTGTCTATCTCTCAACTGTCATGAAGAGTTTATCACCATTTCCATGTGGAAATATCTGGAAGATCACAAGCTCATCTCTGACCAGCATTTTGTTTTCAGGTTGACGTTCCACCATCCGCTGACCTAACACAGAGGCGTCGGAACCGGTACGGATGGTACGGAAGTGTCCGTACCACTTTTTTGCTAAAAAAAAAGGAAAAAAGAAAAAAAAAAAAAAAAGAGAGAGAGAAGGAATAGAAGAAATGAACATAACTATTTTTTTAGTCCGATGTCACTTCCTGTAAAATTATGATCTCCAAATTACGAAATTCGCTGGCTTAAGGGGCTCGCCCCCTTATCTAGCCCCACCAGGGGCCTCCTGCCCCTGATCCCGCTGGGGGTAAAAAACCCCAGAACCCCGTCATCCGTACCACTTTATTTTTGTGTTCCAACTCCCCTGCCCTAACATACATTGTGAGTCACTAAAAAAAACCGACCTTCGGAAATTTTTTTTTTCTTTCTAAGCTACACGTTTTTGTGGCCCTTCAATGTTTGCTTTGGTTATGAAAGAGAGATAAACAGGCTATCAGAAGATTTTTATTTGTGTCTTTCGGACTTTGGGTCAACACTAATGTTCACTTTTGCGAAGACCTAAAAATTGAGTTTGGCCGATTTTAGACCATACATGCGGAGAGACTGACAACCCGACGTATACCATAACACATTATGCAGAGACAATTCACATATGCTATTTCATTGGTTAATCCGATTTCTTATCGACAAAAAACATATCAGTTTGAACAAAATGTTCATTGTGTAACATCATTCTAAAGTTAAAATAGCTTCAAAAAATTAATTACCATTGTTCAACCATAAACATCATTTATTGAAATCACCCATACAATGTCCTCAGTTCATGACTATAAATCTGCTCAGAGATTTTTGGTTTTACATCTCTAAGGTCATGATTTTTGCACAAATACAGTGTACTCAGCGTCCATAAATTGCAAGAAGAACGAAAGCTGAGTTTCTGTAAATAAATCGAATTAAAACTTAAAATTCAATATCGCACTGCTTTTTTTTTTTCAAGCGGAATACAAAACTTTAGGTTCACTTTTTGCTCCCAAGTTTCGTTGTAGGTTAAACCATGAAATCTTGGTGAATCAAAGTAACTGTGTCTTAACCCAGCTATCTGAAATTTCTTATTTGGGAAATTCAACATTTTTACTTATTTTCTTTGTAATCTCTGGATATTATTTTTATAATCCTTCAATTATTTCCCACCCTTCTATTTGTTTAACACAATTTGATGTTAAATGTTGGTAAACAACTTGCTGAATAACATGTTACTCTATGTAAGTGATGCATCTTTGGTTTGGCTCAAAATCGGCAAACAGGATTTTTAGTTTCAGCAAAATAGGGGTACCGTCTTCCTACCAAAGTCCAAATGACACCAAATAAACGTTTCTGAAAGCCTGTTTATCCTTCTTATAACCATAGCAAACATGTGAGCAAAAACAATTTCTTAACTAATTTTAATTATTTTTTATTCTGATGTAGGTTTTTTTTTTTTCAACTCACCCTGTACATCTCTCAGTGCTCAGCAATACCACCTATTACAAAAAGAATCCCGATAGTGTTTCTAAAATTAGTTTTCTAATAACCGTGGTATGATCCTTAAGTTCAACCGCGACCGTTCCCCCACCTGGTGACTGAAAACAATATTCAAAACCCTGAACATCTATATTCCTTACGTCCCCTAGAGGAATGACTACCACCCATTACATAAAAGTGTGGTTGGGTGTATTCCCGTAGGATTTTCATGCTAACTTTGATTTTGTTGCTGTTTGTTGTGTCAATAGGACCTAACTGTCACAAAAGAATGGGTGCAAATTTTCGGACTGATGCCCCCCTCCTGCAAGGTGGGAAATGTTAGTACAGGGATAAGGGGGGGGAGGGAAGTAGAAATCAGAAATAGAGGTGAGGGGCGGAGTGGAAAGGGGATAGGGAAACCAGTGGTCAGCTAAGGAGGGAAGAGGTTCTCCGCCTCTCTTCCCCTGTTTTTTTTTAAAATAATTTTAATGTACACTATAACGCGTTCGTCTCCTCAGAAGCATGAAAAAAAGTATATATTTGCTAGTTTCCGACCTTTAGTTCAGCGGTATAGCCCCATAATGGTTCAAGTTCCCCTGGGGGTAAAATGCTCCGATTTGTTAAAGTTGTGTCAAATGATTCCTTGTGTCATACTGCCGAAAATCATTTTTAATTAATTGATTTTTTTGATATCACCATAGCGACATCCAGGGAAAGTTCTGGGGACCCCAATAGACCATGTAGACCGCTTGCGACATTTTGCTAAGTATTAAGCCAACCAATGTCCACACTGCAAAATAATACATTTTTGATCCTGTGAGAGACAATACAAACAGCTTATCCCAGTTCACAAAATCGAGCATTTGGTAAATTTACCCCAGGATGACCTTGGACCTTCGAGGGCTATCGCTTCAACTTAAGGTTGGAACCTTGGCAATATATACTTTTTTTATCCTTTAGGAGAAGACCATGTAATGTACATTAAAACACAATTGGATTGATTTAAAATTTTTCCCTGTAGAAAATGTCCTCCCCCCTTGAAGAAGGTGGCAGCAGTCCGAAAATTTGCACCCCATCATTTCTGACCTTTCCCTGGTCCCTCCTGAATGAAAAAAACATCAAGAAAATCCTTTAGCACCAAATCCTACTGGAACCGTTTTCATGACATACAACCACACTATCAACCATAACGCAAAAAGAAGACCGCTTTATTTGGCTTGTTAGATCTAGTAGCACTTTCCCCATTTACACAATGCAAGGGTCCGCTCCGGGATTTTTGAAAAGTTACAAAAACTGGTATTTATGATTTAAGGGGTATACACGCTACAGCTTTCATATTTATATTCCTTCGATTTTTATCCTTAGCTACTCCATTGCTGACCTCATCCCTGATGACTTTTTTAACTTTGAACGTCCTCTCATCACTATAAACAACACATGAC
>JAMKCH010066995.1:0-27583 GCA_023653785.1 Ophioderma brevispina
TTCACCTGATCTTCACTCTTCAGCAGTTCTCGTTGAAGTGGTGCCACTTCACACACAATAAATAATAATTGGTATACGATAATAATAAAGTTGAAAAGGTACCGTGACGACAATCAGTAATCCAGTGTGGCATGAATAGCCATTGTAATCATTGTTGTTATTGTCTTCAGTTTTGCCCATATCATTAAAATGTAATAAACTGTAATTACTTGTCAAGTTCTACCATTTTGAAAAGTTTGGGTATAGGTCTGTGATTGTCTTGGTGTACTTCATTTTTTTTATGGAAAAACATATTATCTAGAGGTTGTGGCAAACACACCTTCTCACAAACAGGTGAGCACAACACAATTTTTTGTCTGTAATAGTCGCTGTGTTCAGTCTTGCCTTTAAGTGTTTAAGGTTTAATACGCTTGAACAATCTTTCACTATATCCATTGTATGCACAAACTTTTGCTTTGATTTAAACAAAATCATGCAAATAATAATAGAAAATTGTGTTACTAGCTTTACAACAATGAACAATTGGTAATTCAGCTCCATGAAAAGAATATGATTGTTTCTGTCTTGCAAGTCTTATACTCTTATTATTATCTCTTTATATCCATTTTGTTGTAAGTATTCTACAAAGAACCATTTCAATCTATTGTTCCCTCAAGAAAAATGCAAAGTTTAAAAGGTAACTTTAACAATTGGCAAATTACAAACATAATTCTCCTTGAGTAGCCATTGTGAAATATTCTTGTCTTATTGCTATTGTTTAAGCTTTAAGGAATAACACAAATTCTTTTACAGTAATTGTAAGTCTTGTATTTGCAAGTAATACTTCTTGTATATTCTATAGAAGTCCCTTTCTTTAACAATGAAACCGATTCTCACAAAAAGGAGAATACAGTGATATCAGTTCTTATTTTAACCACATTGTGATCTGAAGTTAAACTTCTATATTGGTTTCAGGTGAATGTTTAACAACTACCCATTGTAGTCCTATGTGAAACAAACACCCTTTATTATCCTTGATACCATTTGTTCCTCATGATTAGTCAAGCAGTCACTGCAAAACAGTCCATTTAATTTGATTGGCAAGGCAAATGGACAGTTTTGTAGCATGTAACAAACATGTAATATAAGCTTCAATAGGCTCAATGTCATAAACCTTCTGTATATTGGTTTCAGGTGTATGTTTAACAACTACCCATTGTAGTCCTACAGTGAAACAAACACCCTTTGTTATGCTTCTCACTATTTGGAACTCTTGATAAGTCGAGCAGTGCCAGTAGACGTTTCATATAGAAGTCCCACTGATGCAAATGAGGTATTGCCATTTATTCCATCAAGCTCTACTGCACAGCATCATACAGCGCATGACGGAATCAATTGTAATACCTCATTTGCATCCATGGAACTTCTATATGAAACGTCTACCGCAGTGACTGCAAAACAGTCCATTTAGTTTGATTGGCAAGACAAATGGACTATTTTGTAGTCGATGAAGGTGCAGTTGAAGTTAAATATGGTTGAAGTCTTTTGCCGTTATCTGTGGGCCCTGAGGAGTACCACATTCTTACAATATCTCTGATTGGCTCATTACATGATATAGCATGATATGCCCCTCTGAGCAGGGCTGGAAAAAATGCAAAATTTCCCGGGAATACAGTCCAAATTTACCTCCAACATTTGCAAAATTCCCCTTTAATTCTTATGTAAGTTTTTTTAAAGGACAAAAATTTCCCTCCAAATGTCAAAATCTCCCGGGAACATCATTCCCAAAATCCCCACTTTTTCCAGGCATGCCTCTGAGTAACCAATCAAAATAAACATTTTATATACATGTACCTCTGATTGGCCCATACCATGATATACCCTCTAAATATCCAATCAAAATAGGCCATCTTTATTTGCATACACCTTCAAGCTTTTTACCAAGTCTCTGATTGGCTAGTTACACCATATAATGCTATAAACCAATCCAATTTGTGATGTGGCCGAGTCTTTGTCATTCTTGATCCATAATGCGACGAAAAAAGAAACCCTGTTTTACGACTGGCGAGCGGACCCTTTCGAGATAGGGTTCCGTCGGTCGGGCGCTAATTTTTCTTTTTAAATTTTTTTCTTCTTTCTGGAGCTCAACAATGGCCTCAATGCCCCACATCTGAAAAAACCCCACTCAAAGAAAAAATGAGAATTTTTCCAAACAAATTTCTATAAAGAGAGTTCCAAAATTCATAAATTTGGGCTAAAAACAGGCTGATTTTACATGATTTTTGGAAAACTTAAAAAACAAAAATTCTGCAAAACGAAAACTCAGAGTCGGTCGGCCCGTAAAAACAGGGTTTTTTATTTTTGTCGCCTAATCTCAAACTTTTTAGGAAAGTCAGCGGACTGAATGTTTGAGATTTATATCACTCCAATCTAACATGCCACACTTGGTCCAAGTGCTGCATATGTGATATGGTAATAGTCAAAACCAGCTGAATTGGGCATAATGATGGATTGAGTAAAATATCAAATGTTATAGACAAAATGTTATCAATAGACTTTTGCTTGCATTGCATTTTTGTTTCATCTCAATTGTTTTTTTTTTTTTTTAATTTTTTAGGTTTTTTCTTTTTTTAACTTTTAAAAATGTTTCAAATGAGAAAAGCCCATAAAATACAGAAAATAATAAAGAATATAAAGGATATAAAATAAATGTCTGTAAAAAGAAATTATGTTTAAAAAAAAAAAAATTTTACTTTCATATTTTCACAGCATTTTTTAGCTAGGCTACACTCACAAAATTTTGTAAAAACTCACATTTTAACAAAAATCGTCCCTTAACCTCAACCGTACCAATTTTCGCCTTGTTTTGATGTACCACTCACATGTGCTAATTTTACGTGCTGCTTTTCATCTATTTGGAAACATTATTTGGTACTTTGGGTCCACACACACCATCAGAATCACTTGAATTCTTGAAATTATTTTTTTTTTGGTCAATATCTATGGGACCATAAACAAAAAAGCATGTGTTTGAGAGAGTGAATGCCTTTTAAGGTTATAAGGCTTTAAACTAATAGGGTGCTTGCCTGTGGTGCAAATTCCTGGGATTCAAATCCAGGTGGGAACATTGCTGGGATTTATTCAAGTACTAAAGGATGATTCAGAGGATTTTGAAATAATTTTTGGGAAAGTAATTCAAACTAGTCATTAGAACTAAAGGATATTCACCTAAAACGGCTAATTCGAAAGTTACAGTGAATCGGATTTTTCGTTTCTGCATGTAAATATTTATGCACCGGTAACAGTGCCTAGGATACACCCCCCCCCCCCCCCCCCCCCCCCCCCGTGTATAACAAAATTCGAATCTGAAATTTTATAAACAAAGTGTTGGATTTTCTATATGAAGGACTTGTTTTTAGCTTAGTTATTCACACAGTGATTAGTATATGACAAGTATTGTGCATATGCAAAACATGATTTGTTGGAAATGAGGTGCGCCCTCATCGGGAAATCTCTGGTAAGCCTTGAACTATGGATTTGGTATGTTGCCAAATTAAGCATAATGAAAGCATTCCGTCCTTCGGTGGTGGGACATTACGCTGTCGGTCCCGTGTGCAGAGAGTAACAACTGTACATGTTATCACAGCAGAGTAGGGTGAAACCCCCTTGCTCTCCCACCATCTGATCCGCCCGAACCTCAAAGCGGGCCATATTTGGAGCGTCCGTTCATAAATACATGTGACCCTGGATCAGCTTCCACAGCTCAACTAATCCTAAGCCATTTTCAATGACTTGCAAGAACAAACGAACAACATATAGTGCATGACAGAATTATGAAATACAAAGCTAAACCTCTAGTGATTGAGGCTTAGAGTTATGATTATGTTTTTTGTGTTTTGGATGAAAGAGTAAGGGCCCTCTCTCTAAATGGCTTAATTGTAAAAGGAGTGGAAAGAGTAGCCAAAGGGTGAAATGGAGGGGAAACAACTTTCAGTGTATGTTAACTTCACTTTATTTTACGTGAGAGCTAATGATCTTGAAAGTGAATCGTTCGTCTGAAATAGATGGGAATGTTGTCTCAAAAGTCAAGTTCACTCCTTTCAAAGTGTTGTCCTCTAAAACTATTGTCCCTCATTTTAACTCCCTGAATGAGTGAAAATTCACTCTTTTACATAAGCGTAAAGGGGGCACAAATATGCTGTGTAAGGTGTATTCAGTAATTTATCAAATAAAAGCTGATGCGAGGATTATTAAAATGTTTGACATCAACACCAAAGTGTCACTTCTGCATGCTTCAGTGGCAGTTAATATGAATATGAACTCGTAACTGGTATGGATATCTTCAAGCGTGTGTACACATTTGTAGATATGACACAAGTTTTGTTATATCAAGTACACTTGTAGTTCACTGAGTTACTGATAGGTCACGGGAAGTTTATGGTATTTTTGGTGTTTGTTTGTTTCCCAGCAACTGATTCTGACGCTTGCTTGTACTTTTGTTGATAAACATCGTTATTTCAAATTATGAAGTGAGAGAGAGGGAAGGGGGAATTTGAGTAAGTTGGGAGGAGGGAGGAAAGGGAGAGGGGATGGAAGAGCGAGAGAAAATATATTAATCCAATAGAGTGTTTGTTTTGTGAGTGGCCAGCTAGTGGCTTGGACATCGTGAGCTAAAGTTGTTTTGATGATGGAGGGATGATGTGATAGAAATTGAAGAAAAAAGGTTGTGCTGACAAGATAATTATAAGACATATGCGCACAAAAACGCACTACAATTAGGGCATTAGAACATAAAGTTTTTATATGTAATTTCAAATTTAATTCTATATAGTGATGTGACACGCCCGAAAAGAATGTTCGATTTGCATCATGCCACAGGGCGATGGGCATTAAACTAACCAATCAAAGCGCGCTTTTGAATAAGGGCAGTAAAGGTAATAGATTTCTTGGAATGGAGAAACCGGATTCTTCAAATAAGAGTCGAAGTTTATAAAACCACTCAATGGTAGCACCAAGGGAGGGGTCCTAAACATCCTCTCAACCCATTTGTAAACTTTTTTCTACCAGAAGAAAAGTAGTAAAATGATATGTAGGTTTAAAAGCCCTGGGTACCTGGTGTTTTAACCATCAATATTAATAGCATAGATGACAACTAATCTATAGGCCATTTTCATTAGTAGTTGTAATAATGTAGTAGTAAACCAAAGTTTATCCGTTTTGTCCGCTAATGGGGGTGGCCGGATTCACTCACATCAAGCCTATGTGCGGCATGTATTGGAGCAAAAGATAATGACCTGATGCCCTTCCTGACGTCAATGTGCTGGATGGTGGCCATTAGCTCTCCAGAGCGCGCCATTGTAGGTAGATCTTCTTTTATTCTACAGGGTAACCAACTACCCTCCTTATCAGATATTCTTAGAAACCCGATGGGGTGACGTTTATCCCGGGGCCGAGACGGGTTAGTACTGGTTTACCAGGAAACAGTAGCAGGCCCTCAAGAAAACCCAACATAACAATTAGCCTTATAATATAATTACATTTTGATTGTGCTTCCTTTTAGATATTCCTAGGTGATGTGGCAGACAAAAGGAGGTCATATGGGGCGGCATACCTGGTGATGAGAGCGCGCAGGTCTTCCTTCTAAGGGATGTGATTGAAAGAGACAGCTTCACTCTCCTAAAACAATGTAAGGCTAAAACAAATTAATACATGAACATTGAAAAGAAATGACTCAAAAAATGGGATAGCCATATTACTGAGCAGTAATTAAGAAATAAGGGTAAGATGTTCATGTTTATGCAAGAATAAACATGGTCATCGCACCCTTTATTTCTATTCTATTACCCAAATAAAATAACAAAAACAAATGGCAAATTCTGATTTAAAATGTAACAGTTGTTTATGTCTTTACAATGCGCGCCCCATCGTCTCCGCCTAAATGGTCGCGTGTGCGCCTGTAATGGTGGTTACACACGCAGAAAAGAATGAGTGCTTTGCATCACACATTAGGGCGTAATCGCGACCCATTATTGCAGAATAATGTTCAGTAAACTAACCAATCAAAAAGTGCGTTTTTGAATAATGGGCAGTAGAGGTAATAGAATGTTTGTTAAATACCGAAAATATCATTAATGCCGGGCCGATAACGGCCTTCAGTAGAAATAAGATGGTCATTAAATTTTTGTCAACGTTGTCCCTTTTTTCCTTTCACTGGGTCATGACTCCAGAAAAAACAAACCCTGGAATTTGCTGGGTAGACCAGAAATTGATCTGTGAATGGACCACACTTGCTCACTCCACTTTCTTCATTATAAAATTTCTTAACCACTCATGATCAGTAAAGTAAGGGACTACGCACTCCTCACCCAAATGTGGATTTGGGAATTTGCAAGTGGGTTCAAAAATAGACGATTGGCCCCCCCACATCCCATAATGCATCTGTATTGGCCCAGGTGCCATCAGGGAACGAATTATCCCAGGTTAAATGTGTACAGCAAAAATTCTTGTTGTTCCTAAAATACAATACAATTTTTGCAATTAGTACCTTCATGTGAAGGAATTTACTGAAATGCAGAAGAGATATCATAGGAACAAAAAAAATGAAGCGAGGGGCAATTCTATCGTAAAGTGGACCTAATTGTCACCTTGGCCGAATTACTACAATAGCGTACAATTAACTGTGCAAGTCACAAGATAGTAGGGTGTGTTTCAGATGGGATTACGTCTTGAACCCGAGTTTGTAGCGACCTTGAGGCTGTACAAGTTCCGTGATGGAAAGGGGCACAATCCGAGCTGCATATGGGGATCGTGAAATGGTCTATGTATTGATGAGAGTAGAGTAGGTTTTTAGGACCTGGTTGTCAATCCTGAGGACTATCTTTATCCATCTCTTGCAGCAAACATCCCAATGAGCTTGTGATTGTGCTGTCTTATGTTCAGGGCAGGAACAAATGCACATCTTCCCACCCCCCCCCCCGGCGCCCACCCCTCGATCGTCACATTTCCCATAGATTCACAATTTTTTAAATGTATTTCTTATCCAAAAAAAGACAAATGATCCTCCAAAAAATGGTCAAATTCTCCCAGGAAGGAGCTTCCTAGATTCCCACTTTTCCAACTAATGCTATCGTGAAAACCTATCATTGCTCTGAAACTCTCCATTTTTTACACTTGAATCATATTCTCGGAGTGTTGGTAGCACACAATTGTGAGCACAGCGATGCGTTATCAGGCCATATGTTGTGCCATGTGGATTTGTTACAAATCAACAAAGCTCTTGCTTGTACATGGACCAGAAGTATCCTAAACATCACCTCGTACAAACATGCCGTAAGATGGTGAATTGGATCATGATTCAGAACCAGTAATAAAATTGAGTTCAATCTCTGGCATATTTTTTTTGTAATTAAAACCCTATTTATGAATTTGTCTAACAAAGAAATGTGTTTTTTCAATAGCTCCAAAATTAAAAATGTGCATGGCCTCCGGAACAAAACTTGTTCTTTTTAGCCTCTACACAACAGGCCAACTTGAGCATTATAACAAGTTAGACTATGAATGGGTTGACCCTACTGTTTTGACCTTCCGTATTTGCTTCAATATATCTCTATCAACCTGGTGTTTACCGTGAGTTAACTTTTCCAATGTAACACTCTATCTCGCCATGCATTTTAGGTTGAAACCAATCATTGCTTTGGAAAATTACAGCTTCCGGGGGCTAATCAATCGTGATACTGGAGCAGTAATGATCGTTACCAAAAACGCGGACAAATATGGAACGCGAGAGCGAACATATATGTGAACCCATGTTGAATACAGTTTTGTCACAATCATGTATAGAACAAATACATTTCCAATGGGATAGAACCAGCATACGATGGGGAACCATGGTCATTAACCACCATGGCGTGCCACATATTTGGTCGCTGTTTTTCGGCAAAGCTTCGGTACGATTCATGCGGGTCAGTGGTTGCGGTTTGGGGAAGCCCACGGGATTCGTGCAGAATCACTGTACGGATTATGATATATCTTTTTAGGTGAGCCAACAATGCCGGGGGAGGTCTCAAGTTTGGTTTTGTGTAGGGACGCCGTCCGAAGCCTCTTTGAAGTAGGAACCCATAGCTTATTACCATTTTTTTGCCAAAAAGGGACCCATAGAATACCAGAGATGCAAATTTGGGGCAAATTTGCCATTTTTACACAAATTTTGACATTTAAGAAAAATAGGATAATTTTGGCTTCAGAATGAGGAAAATTTGACTAATTTCGCAACAATTTTTTAGAAAAATATTGGTTTCAGAAGAAATGTAGACAATTTTCCAACAAATTGCGACGTCCCCGTTGATATGAGCATTGGTGTTGGCAAGCAACCCAGCTGGAATTATGGTATCGGCTAGTGTTAGCATATTCAAGCTGCAATATATTCAGCCAGCAACAACAATAAGTGGAACCCGAAATCCAGTTTTCCTATCATCATAGCCGAAAATATGTTTTACTTATACTGCAGCAAGAAACACACTGTAAAAAATTTCCTGCTCTCATGTAATTTAAAGATTCACGTCCACATCTAACTCTTTGCTTTATGGTCGGGGAATTTGTTCCAATTCTGAGAAATGGCTTCACGAGGAAGTAAAAAAAATGCACGTCCATTTCGTCAGTGTGTGAACAGGTGTGTGTTTGCACTGATATGTGACAGGATGAAATTTTTGTGGACTGACACCCTTTATTCAGAAGTTCGATTGCTATTACTTGGGTATTTTGTTGTACATGTTTGCAATGTTTTAACCTATGTACAGGTGTTCCAAAGGGATAAATCATCTTTTTAAAGGCCTATCTCTTAAAAAGGTTATAAAAACTTTTGAACACCATGGTACTTAACTCTGAATTTTCAAAGGGGGATGACCGATTATTTACGTAACATAAAGTTTCAAATTGGTTAGAAGCCCCTTCGGCCTCAAAACGCGTGTAAGTTTCGCATCAATAGTTCAACCGTTTTGATTCCTGTGAGACAAAACGTAGTTTTGTAAGTCACCCGCAGAGGACTATATAAGACAATAATTGGTTCGGACCAAAATGGGGCACATTTTTCGCTCATAAACATCAAAACCAGAAACATCTTTTAGCCTAAGATTTCCCAGGGTAAATGAGAAAATAGTAGTTTTCTTTAGCATAAAATTGACCATTCCGGTAAAATCTGGGGTGGGCTGGGGACGGGGTGTTAGCATCGGACCATGGGCCCTTAATAGGTTTGGACAAGATGTAGTGGGTTTTGGACGCCGTGTCCTCATTCCCCCCCGCTCTCTCCCTCTCTCACCTTGCGATCCTAACCCACTCCACTTTAGCATTCCTTCTCCTTTCTCCACTTCTTGACCCCATTCGCCTAGTCCTCTGCACCCTTCCTTTTGTCGCCCTGTTCTGACTTCTTCACTTCGGTTCCTGCACTGCGCCTACCACCGTTAGAGCCGCCCGGTCCTCTGTCCCTCCCCGGCGTCTCAGTTAGTTATGTTTGCCCAACTTTCTTGAATCCCCTAGTTCGTTACAGACCCCGTTCTCTTCCTAAGACCTGCCACTTTTTACGCTCAAATTAATTATAACCGTCCAGGCTCCGCACGACTTCGCTCGTTTTGGTGTTACCCCCCCCGCGATCTCGGGCTGGTTGGGGCCTGGGGCTGTTAGCGACGGACCATGGTGACCACCATTGCATGGCCCTTTCTTCTTTTATATTCGTTTTTTTGGACAAGATTGTCTTATGTCAAAAAAATTAAAATTGTGAAAATATCCTTTGGTACAAAAAGATAGTGTATTCTATCCAAATTCAGCTCTCCCAGTAGCAAAAGTATAGCAAAATACTGTGTTTTTAAATCAGACTCTGCTTTAACTATAACAATAGTGCCCATTGGTTCTGACATTTCCGTATATTTAACTGATCGTGTGAAAGGAAATTTACTTGGCACCCAAATCTTCGGGCACATAAATGATATCCATAAATAAGACAGTACCAGAGGGTTTCATGGTATGGAGTAGTTTTTTTTAGTCTTCCTTGCCGAAAAAATCCAGATTATTCTGACAAATGTTCATGACTGTACAACAATCTGGAAGCTGACATCTTTATTCCCTGTGCTCTATATTTACAACGCCGGCATGCAATACCGACAACGAAACCAGTGATGTGAAGTGAATATTGAAAATGTATAAGGTCTTTGGGGATTATTTGTGTGTTTGGGATTATGGTTTTGACGCAGGTTTATTATTATTGCTATGCGGCATTCGTCCCCATTTGTAAAGAAGAGACAGGGAAGAATAAGAGATGAAGATATAGAAAGAAGAAAGATACTATACAATCAGATTTGGCATAGCTTACGCAGAGACAAATGAGGCAGCTACGCTTTCCATGATTGTATTGTTCCTTGTACTTAGTCGTTTGACAGTCTTTACGCCGAATAAGTACCAATAAAATATTTAATAATAATCTGGATGTTTTTTCGCAAGGCAAGGACCAAGGAATAGGAGAAGGACAAGCAGGAAAGGAATTACTCCATGACCATGTGAAAGAGAAAAACCATTCTCGGTACGAGTATTTAGGAGGATAGGTTATGCAATGATATATGTGCCGATGAGATTGAGTGCCACAAATTCAATAAGAAAATTCCTTCTTTGTTAAAATTTTTTAAAAGATCGTGGTGTTTTTCCCACAAAGTTTAGTCCAATTGGAAACATTTTGTTTAAAAACATAAAATTAAAAGTGTTGTTTTATAAACGCATTTGATTTTTATGTATCAGTTGGCTTTTTTTTTTAAACAACACACATATAGGTTCCAATAATTGAATGAAATCTGATTTGGGGGAAAACGAGAGTGAAGGAAATAAGAAACCTACACAGGGGAAGGGATAGTAGGAAATGTAGAGACGGAAAAAGAATGAGAATAGGGGAAAAAAAAAAAAAAGCATCGCAGCAACCATGGAAAAAAAAAAAAAGAAAAAAAAACACATGGTTTTATATAACCATTAACATTCGGCATTGGGATCTTTCTAGGTGGGCCTTCGAAAAACACAAACACAAATGATCTATCTTCAGGTGGAGGAAATTTGCTCATAGCAGATTTCAACAAAATCAAGTTTTGTTGTAATATGTTCACAGAAGTATATTCAAGTATTTACAGAAGCCTAAAGAAGGTCCAGTTATTAACTAGCATAAACATTATTCAGCTACTAGATCACCCGCACTTCGCAGCAAATGAATTAACTAGCGATAGGAAATCAGAATAGTTCTATAAAAACCCTAGCACAAGCACAGATCTTCAGAGCAAATCTATAAAAGCATACAGCCAAGGAAGCATAAAAAGAGTAAGACATAGCACAAAAGGAGAGACAGAATTAGCATGGTTCAGCATTGTTCACAGCATACGCCCATACATCAAGATAACCAGCAGAGCAAGCAAGCATAGCAAGAAGCATAGCATAAGCATAAAGCATTAGCAGAAGAGCAAAGACATGAGCCAACGCATCAGGCCATACATACGGCATACAGGCACATAAGATCAGCCCACATCATAGCAAGCAGCATAAGCATTATAACAAATGGCAAAGCAATAAAAAGCACAAAAAATGCCATTCAAGCATTAAAAGCATATAAGAATGATAAAGACAATGATAACTGCGAAGGATAGAAGAACTTGGACGCATAATAGAAGTCTTAGCCATGGAATAGCATACCCTATACAACCAGCAATTAGCATAGCAGCATAAGATAAGAGCCAGCATTAAGCATCATACAGGCAGCAAATCAGAACCATAGGAGCAAAGCATACAATCGCCACAGCATGCAAAAGGATAAGCATTTAAAGCCAGTACATACGATAGTTAAAAGAAACAATAGAGCATGAGAAGCATCTAAAGATATAAGCACTATAGAAGAAAGAATACCTATAGACATATCAGAAGAATACATATATCCACAATCGGAGACACAGCCCCAGAGGAAGACACCGAACAAGAATAAGTTTTCACTAAAAGCCATAAAACAGCAATAAGAAACATAAAAGTAGGCAGAAGAAGTCATACATCTAACCATAAAGTCATATAAAGCCACAAAATGTTTTAGTCATTACCAAAAAGAAGAAAAGCGAGCCACTGAAGCAGCATATGAAGTATAGAGACAAATGCTGCTCTTAACAGCAATGGAAAGATTATCCGATATATCTTGAGATATAAAAAGAAGGAATCAAAGTAGTACGCAAATAAACTATTGAACTAAGCGCTACGAAGATACGGATTGGGCAAGAAACGAAAGAAGGAGGCTAGCACCAATTCATGGGTTCACGGTTGGACTAGGACCAAGGTGTGCGTGGGGAAAGCCCTAGCGGCGGGTGGTTGGGTGCTGTGTCGGGCAAAGGGCGGGTGGGCAAGGCAGCATGCGGGCATGGTGGCATGGGGGGCAGCAGCGAGGCCAGGGGAGGACGGAGAGGGAGGCCCCAGGGAGAAGCTAACAGCCAGGGGGTGTGTTGGTGACCAATTTAGTTTTTTGGGGAATGTGAAGCTCGCCCAGCCTCACCCCTTGTCCCACTATGTAAAGTACACTTGTTCAACCAATCTGCGGCGCAATTTTATATTGTGGTAGCTGTGAAACACCCAAAATGATAACCTGGCACAAGCGGTAGCTGCACCGTTGGTGGCAAGCAGCAGGACCAAACCAAATTGAGTGCCAAATTAGGCCAGGGTGGTGCGTAACAAGGGGTTAACAAGAGTACTTTTGCGGGTCGAGGACATCAACATTGGAGACTGAGCGGGTGTAGGGTTTTGTTTTTTTTTTTTTTTTTTTTTATTTTTTTAATTTTTTGAGATTTTTTTAATTTGTTGGTTGTTTGTTTGTTTAATTTGTTTAAAAAAAAAAAAAATTTTAGGGTTTTTTTTTTTTTTAAACGAGACACTGGCAAAATTTGAATTAATATTTAATTTTTTATTTTTTATTAAAGACTATTTTTAAAAACAAACAATTTCTTTAATTTTTTGTTTTATTTTTTTTTTTTTTAAAGATTTTTGGTGTGGTTTTTCACAAGAATGGACAATCGGCATTTTTTTTTGGTAAAGACGTATCCGTTGTTTGTTTTTTTATTTAATTTTTAAGTTTAATCTTTTTTTTTTTATTTGTTTTTTGTGTCTGGTGTGTTTGTGTGTTAGTGGTTTTTTTAAAGAGACACATTTTTAAAAATTTTTTAGTTTTTTGCTTTTTAAAGTTTTTTGTTTGTTGTTGCTTTTAAAGGAGACTTAAAGAGGGAATTAAGAGAGAGGAAGAGAAGACCACGGGTGGAACAGGGGACATAAATGAGCGTGGCCCTCAAGAGGGGGGGGGGGACGGCGGACTAAAAAACTTGATTTATTGTTTGAATGGTGGTGGGTAAGGATTTTTTTTTTTTTTATTATTAGCATTACCCATCCTTCCTTCCCTCCTCCTTCTCTCTGAACGGTTAATTACTATAAACCCAAATCAGCCCCCTTAGTGGGTAGGTTTAGTGTTAAAACAAGAAACAGTGTTTTATAATAAAAGTGACTCTTGGAAAGGTAGATGTAATTAATTAAGCATGGGCAGACGATTTTTTGTATATTGTGTTCGTGGGATTCGGGCGCGAAATTTTTGGTAGCTGAGCAAGTGATCGATGGGTGTTGGTTTGTGGGTGGGGGTTTTTTTTTTTTTTTTTTTTTTTTTTTTTTTTTTTTTTTTTTTTTTTTTTTTTTTTTTTTAATTTTTCTTTTTTTATAATTAATACAAAAAGAAAAAAAGCAAAAAAAAAAAACACATGTCAGAGTGGATTGCCCTACGGCATGCTACCTGGGCTTTTGTTGAAACAGCGTGTCTTGTGACCGTCTGGTGGTTTTTAATATTACATGAGGAGATGGAACAACAAAACAAACTCTCTTTACAACATCATTTATGTAGACCCACGATCGAAAAACAGAGCCGCCAATGATTAATAATTCACCTTGGGTTTGGAGGAGTGGGTAATAGTTCTCCCCTTACCTCTTGTTTCCCTCCCTTGCCCTGGTAGTAGGTAGCGCTTTTTATTACACAAAGCACAGCAAACGCTTGCATCACTGACTTGCCTGAGTCAAAATTTCCAATCAACATCTTCATTCCCATTTTGCTCATAATAATTTTCATAGGACAAAACTTAGTGATTCTATTATCGTGCTGTTTTCGTGTGCTCGTGTCCGGCATTCTGCTCGTTTTCTGGCGTGTTCTTTTGACATTGCTCTTTTTGCAATAGATTACAAACCAAAAAGTCCATCGTTATTGCGGGGGAAGGAAAAATTGTCCAGTGGTGGTTTTGTAGCAGGGTGGGTTTAGTTATGACATCTCGTTCTTTAAGGGGAAGGACACGGACAGGACCTAGGGCGAGAGGGCAATAGAAAGCAATCAAAACCACACGGAGGCCGGCGCTAACGACATGGGCGCCAAGGCCAGGAATTACATCGTTCCATTTTATATTACAGTTATGCCTGGCTTAGTTTTCGTTCAATGTTGTTACATTAAATTCCAAGGACCTATCGAAACCTCGTGTGGCCGCCCGCACGGTATTTCCAATGATTGTAACATGCACGACCCACCCCCGTTTGCAGTAGGTAATTGCTAGTGAAATCCCCGTTGACAGATGTAAGTAGTAAGTAATAAAGTTAGTAATTGGGTGGTTGTGGTTGGAATAGATCACAAGACAAGCATTAGTGGCATGGCCGGAGTGGTTGTTTTGTTTGTGATTGGTTGATTTGGACCTGATGAAGGGTGCGTGTGAAAGTAGCCCGATAAGTAGTAGAAAGACAGTGACTGTTTGGTTGTTGGTTTGGAAGGCATTCTTGTTGAGTAGTTTGTATGGACAATTGGCTGAGATCGTTCTTCCCTAGTTGTCTAGTAGATTGGCCTAAAAGTTAAGTCTTGAAGAGTAGTCAGTAGCCGAGGGGGTGTCCAGTAGTGAGTGTAAAGGCAAGGAGCTTAACGTAGTTAAGAGTTAAGTTCAAGTAGCGGGGGAAGTAGTAGTAGATGAGTCAAAAGTACGTAAGTCAAAGAGAGAGAGTTAGCGGTTGCACGGCGGCAAAACCACCACAAGGTCGAAGGGACACAACAAAATTAGAGGGCAAAAAACCAAGGGCCACCAGGCCAACAAGAGGGTGAAACTACAAAATAATAGACGAAAGAAAAACTAGCATAAGAAAATAAAAGAAAAACTGGAAAACACAAAAAACACAAACACCTATTAGCCTCAACACTCACGGGGTTTAAGAGTAGTAGCGGTGAATTTTAGTGTAAAGTATAGTATCAGTAGACGGTTGGGTGGCACGTGTAGAGGGGTGGTAGGGCTCACAAATAGCAAGTAAGTAGAGGTGCGGATGAAAAGGAGGAAAAAAAAAACCACAGGTGGTGCAAGTAGCCGGATTGTGGTGGAGGGGGTGGTTTGGTGCTAAGTATAGTACCCAGGAGAGCGTGCAAGGGGGGTCGAATCACGTAAACGAAATAGTAAGTAGTTAGTAGTTAAGTTACAGGAGTAGTAATAGTTAAAGGATAAAGTGTCACAAAGTAAAGAGTAGTATATTAGTAAGATAGCGGTTGCGTGTGGTTGGTAGTAGCGGTAGTAAAGCGTGTGCGGCGGCACACACAAAGGAAAACCTAGACTCATTTATTAAATCTGTGATGTGTAACAGGTAAATTGTTTAAAAGTTGGTCTCATTTTTTGGTTTGGAGTGGTTTCTGGTATAATTAATTTTTATATTAAAAGTCGGTGTTGAAATTGGTAAAAGTGTAGTTCTGACCCTAATCAAAGGGGTTACGTGTAGTAAAAGTTTTATTGTTAGTAATTTTAATTAGTATTAAAAGCATGTGTTAGTGGTAGAGTGTAGGAGTGGCTCGTAGTTATGGCTAAACTTAAAAACTTATCTTACCAAATTCCCGGATTTTATGTCTCAAGCTTGCCATGTGATATATGTGTTGAGTGCCATGTTTTAGGATTGATTTTTGTGGGCCGCCAGCTTTAGCTGGAGGGAACCCACTTATAGTAGACTTCGCGTTTGATAGTTCGTCCCCTAGAGTTTTGGACCTATTTTCAATTAGAGTCGGAGAGGGGAAGAGAGGGGAAAAGAGGGGAAAAATGAAAGGCATTCAAATGCACGTGCCACACCGGCCGGATGATCTTGGTGAGGGAACCTCGGGCCCATATATACTCACTCCACCTGCCCACTAAATACAATTTCATTTCATGTATGGAAAAAACACAATTAGTGTATTTCAGCTTTAAACATTCATCACAATACCATGATTAACAGAAGTCCCTGCGCCTCATGAAATTTTCCACCTCCGCAAGAATGGTACGGGGTAACATATCAGATGAATCGAGTATAGCAATCCGTTGTGCGTGTTATGTGTGTGGGTGGGTGATGTGGGATGCTGTGGTCATAAAATGTTAAGTTGTTTTTAAATTGACCTCAATTGAAAAGTGAAGTTCAATTGTGGAACCAAACTTGTGTCATAGTGCACCACGGAGTCCCAATATTTGTTGAGGTCAAAGGTCATATTTCAAGGTCAAAGGTCATGTGAGGTCAACTTGAAAATAGGCTAAAATGTAAAAAGTGACCTCAATTGAAAAAAGTTGAAGTTTATTGGAAACCAAACTTGTGTCATAGGTGCACACAGGATACCTCATATGTTGATGAGATCAATGGTTGCATACACTGCCAGCGTCCAAGGTCATGAGCGGTTCCACAGATTATATTCTTGGAATATAGTGACGCGTGAAAGCCGAGGAACCGCAAAATTTAGTGACGATGAAATTATTATTTCCCTTGAGTCAGCAGCTCTTGAATGGTTTCAGGTGACTGATCAGTGTATAAAAGGATGTTGAGGGAATTCTCACAAATGGCAGATATTGCACTGATGCGCTCCTTGCAATTCACATGGACAAGATAAAATTAGGATCTTTCGGCTACAATCTTGATTAAACGTGGGATCGCTGGGCTAACAGCAAACCCCAAGAAACAGAACTTTGGTAAGGACTGGACATTCCCTAAATGAGTTGCCATGCTTCGTACCTACAAATGCATTTCTGAGCCTTAGAGTAAAAGTTTGTTTTGTTCTTTCCCCTCTTTATGTATAGGGTCCACGGTCTAGTATCTTGTAAAATTTCATCTACAAAAGAAAAAAAAATATGAGATTCATGTGTTATAGCTATAAGTACCACTCAGCACTATAAGAATAACGCTCTCTAGATACAAAATTAACCTATTTGCATCATCTGCTAGTAGAAATTCCATAAATTTAACCAGAGTTTAAGAAAGATGCGCAAAACAAGGAAAAAATGGCTCAACTGGCGCAAAGCTTCAAGGGAGAGCATCCCCAAAGAGTACACCAGACACTGCATTTTTTGTCCAGTCATAGGTGTGGCACAATTGCATGAGGTTATCAGCATAATTGCGCCAACAAGCAGTCAAGTGTTCGGAGTAGTCAGCTTTGTTTTAGGAGACGGTTGTTTTGAGTTACCAATGCACGGTAGGAGTCATCTTCAGTCTTGGGACATGTCAGAACAGACAACAGTTCATGAGTATGTCATTTTTGCATGTTAACCATCAATTTCCGCCCAAAAGTTTGGATATAAAAAAGAAACCCTTGTTGCAGTATCCAGGTAGGGATGTAGAAACCTTAAAAGATGTGAAAGATGTGAATCAAAAGTAACTGCACCGAAACCTAAAGCCACATTTGGTTTTATTGTCAGGTTTAAAATAAGTTTAGGAGAATTTAAAAAATCACTATCAGCAATTTCTCAATACACTATGAAAACAAAATTCACCCTCAGTTCATAATATTATAGAAGTTGTTGTTAAAGTCCCGACCTAGAAAGTCACAATTTTGTATGCAATTGGAATTAACTTTTTTTAAGCTTACGCATATGTTTCACACAATTTTGTTTTACTGTATAAATCATCCGGGTTGAAGGTCAGGATAGGGTGATTTAAATGTGCAATGAGAGATTTCACATATCAGTGTCCCCCAAAATTGAAAGACTGGATTTTGCCCTGATGGAAAGCTTTCCATCAAAAATATATTTCCATTTAAAAGGATTAAGCTGAGCAATGTTTCTTTGGTACAAAAATTGTGCCAGTTATCTAATTTTGTGTAGGAGCAAATACAAAATCACCCTTAGTATATATTGAAAATTATAAGAAATCAAAATAAAATCTTTTCTCACTTTTAGAACATTCTGTAGCCAAATGACAAGTTCAGAACATCTATTGAGTAGTTCCAATCTATATGAAATGACTCTTATGACACTAATATTGGGTGCCTCAAAGCTCTCGTGCACCTTTAAGTGTATCTTTGATTGCTGCTATTTTATGTGAAAACTAAGATGTCGCACCAATAAATAAATTTATTCCCACATGAGGTAGGTCTCCAGTGCGACTTATCATATTTGCATGCCTATCAGAGGGCCTCCCGGACAAGTATTGTAAAATGTGCAACATTGTGTTGTAACACCACTCTGGAATACTAAATAGAACATTTTTACAATTTGAGTGTCCAAAGTACACCATTAATTGTTAAATAAAAAATGTAGATCTTGATTTTTAATATCCTTTAAGATATGTCTCTTTCCAGATTGTTGGTATGGTTGGATTAAGTTACTTTTGAAGCTCATGAAGTTTGGCAAGCAATACCTATACCAAGTAATGCCGTTGAAATGAAAAAAATATGCTGCTACTGGTTCTTGTACAATACACAAGCTGTGTGCAATAAACAGAGAATTGCCAATATAATTCCTTTAAAAGTCAATTTTAATATATCACGTATATAGAAAACAGTAGCTGGGCACGTGAAGAACTCCTTAAATAGGATACCTATGTCCTACAAAGGTTGGTCTGCTAATTCAAGTTCATCCAATATCACCCCAAAACGCCCATTCAATTAGACGTTCTATTAGAAGTTCATGTTACCATCCTATTGGAGTAAAATTGGAACTTTTCCACGGCTTTTTTAAATCAAGGCATTTCATGCTGTCTAACACTTGCAAATATATACAAGATATGTAAACTTATGGCATTCAGAATAGCAATAGCAATGTTCAAAGGGATAAAGATAAAGCTTTTATGCTGTGGGCTGTGACATAGAATATAAACAGTGAAAGATAGGTTACTGGTTAAGTATGCATGACAATTACAGCCATAAGTCACCAAATTAATAAGAAATACAAAAGAATTTATAAAAATCCTGTCGGATTCTCAGTTTTTGAGACAAAGAACAGATACATTTTCCGACACAATTCAAAAAAACATTATAAACAATCTGTTTGTCAAAATTTTGAGTTCATGTGTCGAAATTTTAATTATTGAAAATAAAAAATTTAATTTTTTAGGTTTTTTCTTTTTTTAAATTCTTAATTAAATCTTTATTGAAAAAAATGATATCAAAAATCCGAACAACATTTTTGTGGCGCTTGCCCTAAGGAGGAAGACACATAGCGGATCCTTGTCACACTGTAGTTGTTGTTGTTGATGTCTGTGTACTCTTTAAACGAAAGAGTGATGAAAAAAACCACTCTAAAGAGTGAAATTTCACTCCAAAAAAAGAGCCAGCTGAGAGACGCACTATGTTAGAGTGAGATTCCCTCTCAAAATAAAGAGTGAACAAATAACTATAAGGAAAGAGGTGAAACTGATAACTCATTTTAGAGTGAAATAGTCACTCGTATAGAGTTGTGATTCTTTAGGAATTGTGTTTGTTTGGTGAGTATATTGTATGGGTAGGTATTATACTATAGAATCGTGACAGAGGAATATTGTGGCGCAATCATGGCATGATTCAGCGTGTTTGCATGCATGACGTGTACGATCACGGGTATCATGCATGATCGTGACATGAGAGGCGTGTGCGTTTAGTACAATTTGTAAGCCTAGCCTGGCCGGGAGCCTGGCGCAGACTACCGTACGTACGAGTGATAATACACGTAAATAACTTTAAGCTCTCCACACTTTGTCTGTAATGCTTGAAACTGTTGACCGACACATGAAATTACTCACCCGTGAAGATATCTATGATGTAGTCACTAATTTCAACTTCGTACAACCGTTTGCTGACGGTCGCACTTAACTCGTCGCCATGTTGTTCGGAAAATAATCACGCGATTTGCGGCGTTTTCGGATTGTCTATTAGTTCACTCCGAAAAAAGAGTGAGCATTCGCACTCTTTTAAGAGCTAAAAAACCGGTCGATAAGGAGTTCAGAGTGGGCTTCACTCGAAGAGAGTGCATTGGCCACTCGGTAGAGAGTGAGCTCTGTTAACAGCGAGTGAAGGTGTCGGGTTGCATTTTCTCGCTTTTAGAGCTAAAAAGCCACCGCGATTAGAGTTAATTAAAATTACTCGAACTTCAGATGATGTTTTCACTCCTTTCCATTTTAAGAGGGTATAGTCTGTGGTGTTGATTGTCTGGTTGTCTGTGTGAAGAAGGGTTAACATTTCCTGTAAGATCATCCATACTTTTAATGATTACAACCCCAAATTGGAGAACAGGGTGCAACATGGCAGCCCCCATATTTTTTACGAGTCAAAGGTTAAATTGCCAAATCACAATAATACCGATATATGAAATCTAATTGTAATAGTAAACAATTGAAATCAAATTTGTACTCAATATTTGTAGTGTAAAAAGTAATCAAACGGGAGTCTAATTAAAATCACAGTAGTGGTAGTTGGGACTTACTAAAAAAGAAAAGGAAAGGACAGAAATAAATAAGAAAATCAAAACACATCAACCCAAACTGTGACTGTAGTAACTGTTAAACAGCTAAAAATTATTGTATGTATCCATCTCCAGAAGCGTTTGTGTGACTGTTATTGCAATTTCAGTGTAAGTTCATGCAGTTGGTTAATAAGATGATGAGATACCTTGGTGCCCTTTGTTTTGAAAATGTTAGCAAAACTCCCTCAAAGTTAAACCAAACTCGACAAAAAATCTAAAATAATTGTTCCAAAAAAATTATTGAAAAATTAAAAAAATCAGGTTTAAAGCAGCTGTGATTTTTTCAAAATACTAATTTTCCAATCAGTGATTTAATTAAACTATGTAACTTATGCAAAACCTGCCAAAAACATAAATTAAATAAATACAAAGATGGCGTGTTCGATTGGTTTTACATGCACAGAGCATGTAACTTTTGCTCTGTGATGTCAACTTTGTGCATGCAAATTTTGTGTTATTTAAGGGCACTATCAGTGATTTGCTAAATCAGAAAAAGATAAAACAAATCATTCAAAACATCAGAGTTGCTATGCTAGCAATAGTAGCATGAATTTTCTTCTGTACATGTAGCTCTACAGTTGCCCAATTCGATCCATCCTAAGTGATGCCAAATATTTACTTGGAAGCACTTGGTATAAGCCCACCCCTCAAAAATGAAGATTTACTTCAAACTTAAGGGTGGGCTTATACCCAGGGGAGAGGCTAGAACTGGGAAGCAATATCAGCTTACAACATTGCATAAATATCATGTCAAGGGATTTTTCACCAGATGCCATTTAATGTAAGCTGAAGGTCAACACGTTATTTGTAGCAGATATTTGAAAATAAGTCCTAATTTTCATCAGAGACATTCTCAAAGTAGTACAGGAACAAGCATCCCAATTCATTAGACCCTTACTTTGCCTGGCTCTATTAGAAATAGTCAAGTTTGAAAAGTGATTTTGTTTGTGTAGTGTATTAACATGTTTGTGAATTCTTACAATTACCACCTGGGTTATCCCGAGGTGTAGGCTAGCTCGTATTTTCTTTAAAAAATTGGCTGGATTATACCCGAAGGAAGGGCTTATAACCGATGGTTACGGTGCTAGTTCTAGTTCAGTTAATTGATGTATTTTTGAAAGGCATAGTCATCATAGAGGAACAACTCTTTAAGTTTGTCGATCTTTAATGTGATGTTGGTAATTATGTGAACAGGCCCCATGGTGCAGGTAACATGATTTTGTGCTGTGAAATTTTTGTTACATGCAACAGTGCATGTTACTTTGGTAATTCAAGCACTGATGAGTTGAGAACTCCTGGGCAGCAGTAGTTTAAAAGTAAGCTTCCCAATGCATTGAGAAAAAAAGAGAAGGTGCAGAAAAAACACAATGCAGAACACACACTAACAAAACACAGGGGTCATTGCCAGTGTAGTAGTCAACTATGCACATAATCCAAAAAAGTGATTTTATTTTGTAGTTGGCATTTAGCTGGGTAAATTATTCAGTTTCAGACACTGCTTTCCAAAGATGCCAATGCATCGAGGAGACTAGGGTTCCCACCCCTAAGCGAAACTGGCTGCGATTATACAGGTGTGATTCTTCATGTAATGGAACGATAGGCTTCTTAACGTCCCTCAAAGGAAAGGAATTCTTCATGTTCGTTTGCAAGTCAAAGAACCACAGGGAGGAGGGGGAATTCAAGTTTTAATCAATCAATAGTTCCTATACAAGTCAAATCCAGAATTTTGTACCAATCCAAATCCCAGCAAGTGGCCCCCCAGGACTCGAGCCGGGGACCTCTCTGCACTAAAAGCGAATAACCTGAACGGTCTTGGCCAAAACTAGTGGTCAACCACCAAACAGCCTGCATTAAAGGATCAAAGTTGACCCTTTTCTATAGTGTATAGTTGACTCAGTATTACCCCGGTAAATGACCCCAAAAATGACCCCGGTTTGTTTTAGAGGGACATCAGGTATAAAAATAGTAACAGGGACCTAAGAATCTTGAACATTACAAATATGACTATGAATAGTGTTCTACTTCGAACAAGGAGAATAATTCCATGGATGTTATATAACGTGTGAATTAACTACTATAGCGTCTATTTATGTAATGACAAAAGTTCGGAAACAAATGTAATTTCTCAAAATTTGAGACAGAGTGGGGGTTCGAACCTGCTACAAGCAGAGATTAAGAACAGTCGAACCATAGACTAGCTAAACTTTGTTAATACCTAATAGGCAAATATTATTGGCTTGTGTTTTTCCGCGAGTTGAAAGTAATTCCGTGTACGCGTGGCGGGTTCTGACACAAGCGTGCGCCGTGTGTACATCACACACTGCGCCTGTTGCGGTAGTGTTGCTTGCAGTAAGTTGCCTGCCCTAGTCTTATCAATTTGCGTGTGAGAGTCTTTGCCAATGGTGAGGAACAAAGTCTAGGGAGTGTTACGCTGTTGGGACGATTTGGGTTGCACCACTGGGCAGGTTGCCAATGGCGTGTTTAATAAAATCGCTTCTTCATGGAGGGTGAAGACTGCGAACTATGATGAATATGTGATTTATTTCCGTATGAAAGAGTGTTACACAATTGGCACTCGATGACCCTCTGAGGCAGACTGCTATTACTACAGTACTACTAGTAATACAAGAACAATAGAACGAATTCAATATCATTAAAGAGTGATGCTGTAATACATGCAAGGTAAACTGACTACGGAAAGAAAAGAAAATTGCGCGCCCGGGGAACACTACGCAATTCCTGGTGGAGTGCGTCCCCCATTGACAGAAAATAGTCTGAACATGCATGAAAAGGAATAAAAGTTCAATTTTTCTATCACATTCCTCAAAGTAGTTACAGGAAACAAGCCATCCCAATTCATTAGACCCTTACTTTGATGGCTCTATAGAATAGCTCAAGTTTTAAAATGTGATTTTGTTTGTGTAATTACACATTGTTTCTTGAATTCTTAAATTACCACCTGGGCTTATACCCGAGTGTATGCTAGCTCCTGTATTTTCTTTAAAAATTGGGCTGGGCTTATACCCGAAGGAGGGCTTATACCCGAGTGGTTACGGTACATGTTCTAGTTCATGTTTCATTGATGTATTTTTGAAAGGCATAGTCATCATAGAGGAACAACTCTTTAAGTTTGTCGATCTTTAATGTTATTGTTGGTATGTGAACATGCCCTGGTGCAGGTAACATTGATTTTGTGCATGTGAAATTTTTGTTCTACATGCAACAGTGCATGTTACTTTGTAAATCAAGCACTGATGAGTTGAGAACTCCTGGGCAGCAGTAAAAGTAAGCTTCCAATGCATTAGAAAAAAAGAAAGGTGAGAAAACATACTGCAGACACACACACTAAAAACACAGGGGTCATTTTCCAGTGTAGTAGTCAACTATGCACACTTCTCCAAAATAGTGATTTTATTTTTTTATTTTTTTAGTTGTATTTAGCCTGGGTAAATTATTCAGTGTTCAGACACTGCTTTCCAAAGATGCCCATGGATCCAGGACGACTAGGGTTTCCCACCCTAATCGAAACTGGCTGCGATTATACAGGTGTGATTCTTCATGTACATGGGACCGAAAGCTTAACGTCCCCTCCAAAGGAAAGGAATTCTCATGGTTCGTTTGCCCAAGTCCAAATGAACCACAGGGAGAGCGGAATTCCAGTTTTAATCAATCAATAGTTCCTATACAAGTCAAATCCAGAATTTTGTACTCGAATCAAATCCCAGCAAGTGGCCCCCAGGACTCGAGCCGGGGACCTCCTGCACCAAAGACGAATACCCTAACCGGTGGGCCACGCTCTTGCAAATAGTGATGTGAGAGCTTGGTCAAAATAGTGGTCAACCACCAAACAGCCTGCATTAAAGGATCAAGTTGACCCTTTTCTATAGTGTATAGTTGACTCAGTATTACCCCGGTAAATGACCCCAAAAATGACCCCGGGTGTTTAAGAGTGCATCAGGTATTAAAAATAGTAACATGACCATAAGAATCTTGACACTTCAAATATGACCTATGAATAGTGTCTACTTCGAACAAGGATAATAATTATGGATGTTATATTAACTTGTGAAATTACACTATATAGCGTCTATTTTACTTTAATGACAAAATTCGAAACAAATTAATTTCTCAAATTTGAGCAGAGTGGGGGTTCGAACCTGCGACAAGCTGAGATTAAGAAACATTCTTAACCACTAGACTAGCTATAACTTTGTTCATCACCTAATAGGCAAATATTATTCGGCTTTTGTTTATCCGCGCGTGAAAGTAATTCCGTTTTACGCGTGCGGTTCTTGCCACAAGCGTGCGCCGCACGTACATCACACACTGCGTCTGCTGCGGTAGTGTTGCTTGCAGTTGCGCCTGCACTATTCTTTATCAATTCGCGGTGTGAAGAGTCTTGCCAATTTGGTGATGAACAAAGTATAGGGATTTGTTTACGATGTTGGGACGATGTTGACACCACTGACTGGCGAGTGCCAAATTGTGTAAAACGCTTTTCTATGGAGTGTGAACTGCGCACTATGATGAAATTGTGATTTATTCCGTATTGAAATACGTGTTTACACAATTTGGCACTCGACGACCCTCTGAGGCAGACTCAAGTACTACTCACTAGTACTACTAGTAATACAATAACAATAGAAACGATCAATATCATTAAAGATGATGCTGTAATACATGCAAGTTAACTGAACTACGGAAAGAAATTTCGCGCCCGGGGAACCCTACGCAATTCCTGGTGGAGTGCGTCCCCCATTGACAGAAATCTGAACATGCCTAAAATAATAAGGAGTGATTCAGTGAATTCAGCAGCCTGCCATTGTGCCAATAGCACTGCATTCAATTACCGAGTTGCCAAAAATACCATCTGAAAAGCATTGAAATATCTTATTTAACGAACAGATAACTCCAATATGAAAATGGATTTCAAGAAATCATGTGTCCTGGTGCAGGTATTTATATATGAGAACGTAAGAACTCTTCAAAAAGTTGTACAAAACTTACCTAGACTAGCGAGTAACAAGGGGTTCCTTACATTGCTGCTGTGAATCATACGATGCATGCGGCACTCGGCAGCGGTTTGACCCAAAATGCATCGACAATATTTGTAAAACTTTGATGAACTACGATAAAACGAAATATGTTTTAAGATTGCCTTATGGTTTATTATTTTTATTGTGATATCAGTTTTTCAAAATATTTATGAATTATGTGCTTTTGATGGATGTTTTGTTTTCGAGTTTGTATGCCCATGGACGCTGCCATTTTGATAGCACTCTATGACGGGTGATGGCGCTATTTCAGTCAAGTGAGCGGTTGAAAAGCGACTGGCAACCTAGTTGCCGTCTGTGGGGATTTTGAACACGGGTGTGTGATCCCTCATTTGTTGATGAGGTCAAAGGTCACATACCAAGGTCAAAGGTCATGTGAGGTCAAGTTGTAAGATATGCTGAAAATGTAAAATTGACCTCATTTGAAAAGTTGAAGTTCAATTGGAACCAAACTTGGTTTATGGAGTTTACCTGCAAACCCTCATTTGTTTATGAGGTCCAAGGTCACATATCAAGGTCAAAGGTCGTGTTAGGCCTATCATTCACTAACCGCGACGGCAGGCGACACAAGCGGTCCGAGGACCGATGTATTTTTTTAATTATAGGTTAATAACTGCGCATTTACTTCTTGCGAGAAAATGGGACAAATCAGTGCATGCGCGCTGAGATTTTGATGTGTCTAATGCATGAGCTCCGCAGGACAAGCATCAAAATTCAGCGTAAGTGCATTGATTTTCGAACAAAAGTAAATGCGCAGTTATTAACCTAATTCATACGCGACAGAAAACAAAAGAATTTGCCGTGATTAACGATGAAACGTAGTTTTAAAAATGTAATTTATCATTGAAATTAAAAAGAAGTTACCCACTGAGAAAGAAATCAGTCCTCCTGCGTCTCGACGTACACACTTTGAAAGCATATTAACAACACATTAGGCGAGTGCAACTGACATTTTTAATCCACTCGCGTTTCTGCTCTCGCGCACATTCGCGTCTTTTGTTAACAGCTTCACTGATTTGCTGTCTGTGTATGCTTAAATATCAGATGTATGAATAAGTTTTAAAAACTCTATGTAGATTGCAGCTTCAGAACTGTAAAATAAACTGTCCCGGGGTGAAATGTTAAAACCTAATGTATTTCTTTAAAAAGTTGCATTGCATTGTGGGAAATTATGACATATATACTTGCACGTATGCATACTTGTGCGCTTTCTTCTGGACTGATAAACAAGGGTTAGCAAATGATTTCTCACATACACATTGGCTTCATTATTATGTTTTCAGAATCTTCCATTCCATTCGTTCTTTGCACGGTTTCTCCATTTGCGTGGAGAGCCTCAAATTGGCAGCAGTATGAAAAAGCATTTACACAACAGTTCTATCAGGTTCCATTCTCAATACACAAAACAGATAATATTATTTAATATCCTCATTTATTCCAATGCCAGTCTGAGGCTCTATCTGCAAATGGCGAACTGTGCAAAGGGTGAATACCTTTGAAGACAGTTGATGTAGCCAATAAAACAGTCAATTAGATCATGTCACAGCTTTCAAAGTAAGGGATGATCAATTTCTTTGGGATTCATGATTTTGGGCCTCGCTGTCTTAATTAGTTTTTAGTTGTATTCTGTGGGGTTGGTGGTAGTGGTGGTATAATTTGAGGGCAACCTCTCAAAATGTATAGTGTGCTATTGAAAAATCAACAAATTGAAAAATCAACAATGGACATTTTAAAAGGTTTAGATTCACTCAGTTCAAATAAATTAGTTTTATGAAAAATTGATGA
>JAMKCH010067001.1:0-14081 GCA_023653785.1 Ophioderma brevispina
TCACCGACGCTACCACCACAGAAGTTCTCTTTAAAAAAAATCGTTGATTTTGTTGATGAAAGGTCCCGTCGTATGATAAATAGTAATATCATAGTACGCGTTAAGGAATACACTCCATCCGGCTGTAGCTATATCCGCTACTAAGAACATAACGACATTCGAATCATTAAATCCGAAATATTAAAATGAATCGGTGTTGCACGAATGAAAGAATCAATCACTGGGGGACTAGAGGCTAATGTTATAGTCGTACATAGTAATCAGAGAGTGCTTACGAGTACCTGGTGAATGGCCATTTGGGGTTTCCATGAGGGTGCGTGATCTTTTTAAGGTTTTACAACATGTCAGAGACACTATCCGCGATCTGGCCAAAAAAGTAAAATATTTGAAAACATTTGAAGAGAATAGCTTAAAAGGATAAGTATGTAGCAGTCTCATAAGTTGGTTCAATTGAAAAAGTGTCAGAAAGAAAGAAAGCAGCAGTGTTCAAAGATATGAATCTCCATTCAATCGTTTAGTAATAAGTATCCGTACGGACAGAAATAACTAAAATATCATATTTTGTTCTTATTAGTTGGCTTTTGGTCTTACCACGTGTAGGGTAAGTTATCCTTAATAGAATTTTCGATTCGCGAGAGAATTACTATTCAAATTTTAAGTAATGTCAATTGAAGATATTTCTTTACAATTAAACATTTCCTCCAAAGAAGAAGAAAGTGGTGAATAAAGTTTACACTAATTCCAGCGTTTCTGGTTCTTTGGCGAAAGGACACTTTGCATGTTTAGAATATATTTGTAATGTAGTTAATAAGAGCAAATACTAGGGTGCTATAATAGCAAGTACATTTTGAAACATTGGCAGCATGAATCGATTGATTAAAGGCTGCCTCAGATATTCACCGTGGATGATGCCCTCAATTTCTTATGGGCGGCCAAAGGGCCAAAAGCGGGTTTAACTCGAAACGAAGGAGTTTATTACCACCTTATGAGTTTTTTGACGCGTTTGTGTGAAACACCCCCTTTGGCCCTTCTGGGTCATACCCTTTCGAGTTTATTACCACCTTATGAGTTTTTGGACGTCGTTTGTGTAAAACACCTCTTTTGGCCCTGTTTGGCGTCTACCCATATTTTCGAGTTTATACAACCTTATGCGTTTTTGACGTCGTTTGTGTGAAACACCTCCTTTTTGGGTCATACCCTTTTTAAAGTTGATTACCCAATATGATGTTTTGACGTCGGTTGTGTGAAACACCCCCTTTTGAGGCCCTTTGGCCCGCCCATAAGTCCTTAAAAAATCGTTGTGTTTGCACGTAGATAATAATTGTCCACACACCCGACGGATTCTGTGAAAGCAAGCTGCAATTCAAACGTTCTCTTATAGAAAATCACCAACTTTGCAGAAAAATTCCGGATTCAGGAAATCATTTATACACAGTATCTATGGTAATGGCATCAAACACGAACAATTCGATTCTCTAAAACAACTTAGCAATTAAGCATCGGACACCTAATCGTTAAAATTTATCTAGCTATTTTAAAATTAATAAAACAAATATTATATTTTGAAAACTCTTAGTCTGCCTTTTGAGCCAGATGGTACGCCCAGTTTAAAGGGTGAACACACGACACTGTTGTTATTTTAGGGCAATGTTTCCAAACTCAACCGCCGCAGATGTTGGTGCAGGGCGGTTGAACCGTGTTTAGACAATTGGTAATAAGCGACTAATCGACATTATAGATTTGTGGGTGCATTCATGGGAGGTTTGCGACCTTTTAGGACGCCTGACCTTTGACAAATCAAGAATTGGTTTTAATACTTATGTTTTTTAAAGAACTATTTCCACAATAGCCAATCAAAATAGGCCATCATTATTTGATAGAGTAAAACATGCTTTGTATTTTTAAATATTAAAACATACGATTAGAACTATTTTCGCAAATTACCAAATGCCATTTTCCTGCAAATTTGACGGGGTCAGAGGTCAGGAGTCCTAAAAGATTACCGGAAGTTACAATGCCGTTGGCTTATTGGTTGCACCAGCCAGAACGCGAGTAAAACCGGCGACACCCGGTTTGTTGAGATTTGATGCGGCTTAAGAGCTCAAATATTGTACTCAAGAAATAATATAAAATAAACACGCACACAACTTTAAGGTGGGGTCATTCCACGAGTTCCGGTGCAAAACACACAAACAAAGTTAAAAACAAAAACCATCAACCGTGTTTTGGTTACCAATAAGTTACAGGTTTGAGCATTTCAAGGGTATGGTCAAATTTAGCCGATTTGTAACACTAACGGTGTTTGCCAGGTTTCAGGATTAAATAAATATAGTTGCCATTATCTCTACTGGGCAATATTGATAGCTATAAGGAGATAAGGCTTGATTCTGAAAGGAAGTCTAACTTTAGACTCGGGTTAAACCAGGGTTAGTCCTACATGAGTGACCTTTTTTTTTCCTTCACAACATACTGTGAACGTTAAATGTAACAAGTGAGACACCTGGAACTAACCCGGTTTAACCAAGGACTAAAGTTAGACTCCCTTTCAGTATAAGCCTGAGTGTTCCAAGGTCATCCTGGAGCTGAAAGGTAATGATGAACCGCTTCCTATGAGAAAAGAGTCAAATTGTCGGTTTTTATCAGGTATTTACTCAGGTTTTTAACTTGGGCAACTGAACCATTATAATAACCCGTTCCTTTGGGGAAAGTTTAATCCTCTCCG
Organism: Ophioderma brevispina; assembly: GCA_023653785.1. Taxonomy (NCBI): domain Eukaryota; kingdom Metazoa; phylum Echinodermata; class Ophiuroidea; order Amphilepidida; family Ophiodermatidae; genus Ophioderma; species Ophioderma brevispina. The sequence continues at coordinate 2,723 of JAMKCH010067001.1, forward strand.
TGAATGGCTCTTTAGAGGCTTTCTTGGGTTTATCCAGGAACGTTTGTGCGACACAATCGTTCGATTGAAACGTTTTCCATAAGTTCTTATTGGCAGCAAGGTTCTTTTTTCAGTACCACCAGATGTTATCAACTGCTGAATTGACACACGGTAGCGTGTCCCAGTTTTAAAAAAAAATTCCTTTAAAAGGAATTGGCATTGGCATGCACTGTCCTCGTTAATGAATCATGTTTTGTGGCAGATTATACGCCATGTCAATGAACATGTCATATTCAAAACCTTTACACATATAGTATTTAAATAAATCAAAAATCTATTGCTTTAAAGGCACAAAATTGCTACCAAAACAAGTCAACAGTTGCAGAATTTTGCACCATAGAGCGACAAATTCCACAGTGGGTAGACAAATCACTTATTTCTCCGATCCCAAATCACAAAATTACAACTTTTAAAAGCACTATTAGCAGAAAACACTCTAATCACTGCTGCAATATTTTTAATTAAATGTTAAATACACTTGTATACATTTACTTTTCTTTAAAATGTTGACATTCCTCACCAAATTCCCATAGGCTAAAACGTATGGAACCAAGTTGCTGATGAGACTAATGATGGCAAGTCGGGGGGATGAGGCTTGCGATCACAAAGTGCTCCCTTTACATTTGAAATTTTGGTCTCCCGTTTCGCATATTGCTATAATTTACCGTTACCAAGTTCCCAACCACCATTTTCGATCGTCTCCAAGTTTACCAACTTTGCAAAATTGCACAGTGGTGGACTGCCGAATTCAATCCCTAGCGGGTCCCGCGGGCTTCTCTCAACCGCTAGCCTGAATTTGAATGGGAGCGGTCCCTAAACGGGTTGAGCACTCTCCATTAACGCAATATTTCAGAGACATTACCATATTTTCTCCAGCTTCCCATTATTTGTCTTTATATTCCTCACAATGTGTTAAATCAAGAGCTGTCAAGATTTAGGCCCCCTTTCTCAACATGAGCTTATGAATCAGGTGAAATACTGACAATGAACCGCCAGCTGATTTGAGGAAGTGGGAGCGGTCAATAAACGGGTTGATCATTATTCACATCATGCAAAACTTCAGCGACATTACAATATTTCCTCCAAGCTATCTCCTTTAGCCTATTTGCTTTTTTCGCTGTCACAAATTTTCACACTCTTTCACTATGCCTCAAATCTTCCCTTAACGTGTTCGTCAGTATTCAAATTTTAAAAATTTCCCCTTCCCCCCACACATTAGCTATAATATGAGCCAGGAGGAAATTTACTGCAAACATGTGCCAGCCGAAGAACTCCCACTGCCCAAAGACCCAAATCATTTTAGCGTCGCTGGGGTCGGAGAAAGTGGCACTACTTGACTCAAATCCATGGGGAAATGCGGGTGGTGCAGAGTACCCCCTTGGAAAAAAATTGGGTTGCGGCAAAATTGGGAAACTTTTAGGCAAAATCAATCCGTTTGGACGCTACCCTCCAAATCGGGGCGATTTTTTCAGTGGTCGGGCTGACTTTTCCCTGACCGCGTTTTTGCCCCTCCCGAACCACAATGCTGCCTACAGATGTAACTGGCCTACGTGCCCTGGCTTCAATGATTCAAACAATAAAGTGTAATGAGATAATAATTATAGGTCTAATGTAAATATAGGCCTACTCTTTGCTCGCCAGGCAGGGCCCTACGCAGGAATACCGGGGGGGGGGCCGGGACCGCCGTCGAAAATTTTGACCTTTTGGTATCAGTGAATCAACCCCCCTGTCCCTTTTTGAACCTCTCATCAACCCTAAAATGGCTTACTTTCAAAATTTTCTAAATTTTGGACCTCTTCATCCAAATCAAGCAATAGTGGGACCTTTTCGGTTCGCCATTTGTGGAATTTCCTTCCCCCCCCTGCGTACTCGCTTAAAAACCAATATTGAAAATCAATCTAAAAGATTGGGTTGAGGGAAACGTCTAAACTTCGATTGAAATTCAAATGGAAATTTGGGTTTGAATTGTCGCTCTTTAAAGAAGAGCTTTTTAAGACTGATTTCTCCAATCTTAAATTTGGACTTTTCCCTCACCTCATTCTATTCCATATAAGAGAGTAGGGGTCTGGTTTCGCAGGTCATGTTTGCCAAAAAATCAAGAACATGGCTTAATGCCTAAAATTACAACGTTGAGTTGATTTTAACTTTTACCACTGCTGTTGTTTTTTATCTATTGTTATTTTATTCTATGATATTTTTAGTAAATTATGGCCAAGTGAAACACCCCTTTTAACAACACAATACAAGCCCACCTGATATACGTGCTTATATTGTGCAGAGGATAGGCGGTACCGATACGTCATGTTTAGAGTGTCCTCCCCATCCGGATTTTCGAGGCCCAAGGGAAGAAATACGATCCTGTTATTTTCATTTCATTTTTACAGCATTTTTGGCTGTTAATTGCACTGTGATATTTACGTGTGTGGTGGGGTGTATGTTTTGTGTGTGTGTGTTGTTGTGATAGTAAAATACATTATTAGTCAATTTTTGGCCGCAATTTTTACTCCCGCATTTCCACGTGCATGTCACCCTAATTGTAAAACAATAGAGTCACAATTTTGCAAGGAACCTAAATAAAATGCTAAAAAATACAACATAAGATGAATTTCGTATTTCTTGCCTAGTGGTTTTTTTTTCCGTTGGTGTCTATTTTTAATATTTTGATTAAATGACCAAATGAAGCTCGGCCTCAATAAACGATACATGATCCGCTAATGACAGTAAGATTCGTACACTCCTCTAGTTTACACTTTATGTCATTTCATGTCAGGACTTTGTCTTTGGTCCGATCAACGTCATTTAATACACATATCTCCTATTACTTTGTTTGTGGCATGTACTTTTGACTTCCGTGGGTGTTTTGTATTTTAATCAAGGCTTTTTGTCACATATTGACACAAAGAAATTGACTTTGCGTAACAAAAACGTTAATCGGAAGTTTATGGCCTATTTTTTGCTGTAGTAATTAGTGTATACCAGTACCACAATGGTCGGACTTAGACTGGTACCTTGCCGATCATCGCGGCGTTGCAGATAGTTAGAACTCGATGGTTAATATACGTGCCAAAGAGTTAGAGGCCACCAGCGAATATCAGCGGGTCAAACTTACCCGAGCATGAATGCTTAGCCTAAGTTTTATAACGCCCTCTATAACTAGTCGAGTGGCTTAATACGCCGTACGTCGAAGGGAAAAGTAACCATCGGGAATTTGACAGTGTTTTTCGCAATGCAAAAACGAATGTAGATGTTCATGATTTGAAACACAAACGTCTTTAACTCTTTGGAAATCTTGAACAATAACTACAATGCACATTCGCGACTTTTATCTTTACCTATACGGATCTATAATACAAAGCTTTTTCGTCTAAACAAAAACTAATCCACGTTCCTAAATCTAACTTCAAGAAAGGCACCCATGTATTTCGTTTGTTCCATGCAATCCTATGGGTTTATAACTTCCGGGTTAAACCCATAGTCAAAAACAAAGCATGGTCTCCGACCGTGCGAAACCCAAGAAAAAACCAAAAAAGCATCAGAACGCCCATTATCCAAGCGACACACACCGTGAGGATTTAACAGAAACAAACTCCCTTTGTTTGACGCGGGTTTGACGAGTAAACCAACAGGTGGGAGTACCGTTAACAATCGCTTAACTACTCGTATTACAAAAGCACCGCCTGTTTTCACCCGTCAAAAGTCATATGTGACCATTTCATAAGCAAGATATTGAAATTACGAAAACGAAAACGGAAACGACGAGCTAGAAATGTTTTCAACGGTAATTTGAAACGATAATAAGTGGCAAATAGAAACTTTAAAAAACGGTCTCACATACCTACATCTTTTTTTTTTTTTATTACGAAATGAATATCGGCAAAATTTAGTATATTAGTTCTATTAATCCTCATGATGTGCCTTTTTAGTGCTAACATTGAGAATAACTGACTTCATACAATAAAATGATGTTTTACACGGTATTTCTCTGTTTACATCACAACTTTGGCCTCACATACTAGCAATAATACAACAAATCGCATCTTATATAAGCTTTCTCGGTGGTGCAGTGGTCTAAGCGTAAAAACATTATTGATTTTACTTTTGGATGTCTGTTGTTGTCCGTTCGAGTCCGGTCGGTGGCCCACCACTCTGCATATTAAATTTATGCTATCTTCGTTCTGGTGGTCATTCTCTTTATTTTGGTTAGTTAGGATAACCGGTCGCCCTGACCATGTACACGTATGCATTTCATGGTTCTTTTACACGAACGCGGTTTCCAGGAGTTTTTTAAACCAGTTTAAAGGTTTGCTGAGTGGCGTTTTTATAATTTATAAGTTTATCGTAGAAATTAACATACGGTTCCTTCCTCCTTAATTGTAATGGCAATAAATTGATCGTGTCCTCTTGGTAAATATGTCCTTACTGAATCCAAAACCCAGCAGTAACTCCATTCTTTTCTATTAAACGTAAAATCACTGGTATTATCAACAAAATGAACTAAAATCATTTCAAAATTTTATGGCCTTTTTAATCCTATTTTTGGTAAAAAACCCTAAAATTGCAGAAACTTAAAATCTGAATAGCTCATTAACTGAAGGAGATAAAAAATGTCAAAAAAAAAAAACACTCAACGTTTTATTTTTCAAGTATTTATATAAATCTCAATTTTGATAGCCCATGGATTTCAAAGCTCTTCATTTTATTATCAATGTTAAGAGCGTATAGACAACCAAAATTACCTGAATATACGAGAAAAATCCCAGTCGACTTCGAATCACCTTTTTTACTTATAAAATTGTTCAAATACTTCCTAAACACTTTGCTTTACTTAATAGTTAAATAACACATCACGTTCCAGGTCGACAGCGATACAACGTATATAATAATCACACACACACACTCAAATAACTTGTAACTGTTCGTAGAAACAGGATTTTCTTGCAAATTGACCAACTGCTACTTTCACAGCTATTTAATGTTCACAAAAAGAAAGGAAATCTACCCAAAAAACGTTGGCAACGTAAAACCCCACCAAGTTTTAAAAACAGTACGAGCCATATAAAGTTAATAAATATAAAGATAGCACCAAGTATACTCAAGTGCGTCTTCCCCATTGGCAAACTTGATCCAATTTCTTCTACAATGCAAAAGAAAATGCCCCTTTCCCACTATCAACCTCCATAGAGCCTAAATATAAATTCATAGATTTCACGCTAGAGGCGCTGATGTAATAATACCGATTTCAAAACAGTTCCTCTTGTGAGGCAACCAGAGCAGTGGGGACCTCCTTTTGGTCTTTAGTACTCTTCTTCCTACCAGGGTATCTCAGGGAAAGACTGGTACAAAAAGTACCCAGAAACATACGTGACTTGAACTCTATCACGGAACTCATAACCAACATACCTTCAAGAACACATTTTCAATGGGAAAAGAATTGTGCCGCGTGCATGATGTTACAACGAGATTGGGCTTTATTCCGTATCTGTACTCGACCGGTCTCTGAATCACTGAAATAAGACCAATCTCCAACAATAAGAAATCAAGCAAGAAAACAAACGAAACTAAGCAATATCAACTTGAAAAGTATTCAAGTCAGAACAAGACGGCCTTTACACAAGAAATAGGAATAGTAATTCCAAACTCAACTTCCAATATAACATTAAACAAAAACAAGTGCAGTTGGAATTATTTAAATCTACGATTTGGACTAATGATGATGGTTCCTTTAAAGAAAAATATCATGGAAGTTCTCAACAAAGGAATTCGGAAAAGAAGAAATGGGACCAAGTTTGCCAATGGGGAAGACGCACTTGAGTATACTTGGTGCTATCTTTATATTTATTAACTTTATATGGCTCGTACTGTTTTTAAAACCTGGTGGGTTTTTACGTTGCCAACGTTTTTTTGGTAGATATAGTAATCCAGAAGGATCTAGGGTACTACATGCAGCACTATTTTCACGCTTTATTCCGTTAGACCTACTGTCTATCGGAACTGGACCATGGCTCCTGGGGGACTATAATTCCTTTTACACCGGTGCAAGTCGATTAAAACATTTTAAAATATACACCTGGATTTTGTAATATATCCAGTCTTGGACAGAGAGCAGAGAAGATGGACCAAATACTATAGAATGACCATATTGGAAGCTGTAAAGATGAGTTTGGCGCCCCAGTTCTGTTGATAAAAGAAATCTAGCACCAAGTAGCGATACATTGGTGATGTCAAGACTCCACTACTCTTGCAAAGATCTTACAATATGGTTGTACGTATCAAAGTCTAGAAAACGACAGATAGAGGTTATATTACGCATACGAAAGGTAATATTGCCTGACAATAGTTGTAATTTCTAGAGACATGCACATTGTTCAAATAGATCAAATTGATATTTTTGTTAATGCTGGCAAGACACTTCTTTTGAATAGCAGTGGATTTTTTTGAGCGACTGTGAAAGCAATATATTAAAAATGCGTTACAAGTGCTGCTTTATTATTACGACTCTTTTCTTGTGTCTTGAGAAAGTTCAATCACCTCACGCTGGTAATTTTATCAATTGTTTTATTATAGAATTGATTTGATGGTACAAACCGCGGTTCTTGGTAGACTGACGTTTGGAGTATCCCATGAGCTCTTAAATTGAGACTATTTTTTCTGACCAATACTTGATGAGCTTAGATGCAACCAAATTTAGAAATTGGTGCAAATAACTAGCCAATTATAAAGAAAATAATGATAAGATATGTGCTACTTCTGACAATAAATTCAGGCGTTTAACTTGGAATATTGAAAGAAGGGTATCAATTTCAAGTCAGCATTATACACAACATGCTGATAGTCTTTTCTCAAAATGCTAAAAGACGTTTATCGCTTTTCGCAAACAACACTTCAAAGTCACAAAGTGTTGTGCAAATTACCCATCTTAACATTATAGTAGAGCGTATAAGCAAGTGTCTAACCAAAGTAGCCAATATGTATGTTCGGGGAGGAACAGTGGGCAATTTAATTTCTCTATATAGGTGCATTCAAAAACAAGGTAAATGATGGCTTCACCCAACAAATTGCAATAAATCAAATTTCTTCAGAATTTTACTTAGAAAACCTTGAAGAATAAACATATCAAAAATTGGCTAAAATCAGTTAATGTAACAATTATTTTAGGGGCCGCAGGGACGGGATTCTGCAGAGTAAAATGGTGGGTGGTCAAATGTTTTGAATAAATATATACCAGCATGTTCATTACATTCAAGAGTTTAAAAAGTATAGTTGAAACAATTCTGAATGGTAAAGGTCAATAGTAAAGCCAAAATAGCGGCCAAAATAGCTCAAGGTCACTATAAGGTAAAGTTCAGACATCCTTATTTTGTTCAAAATTGTGTTTGTTAATACGTCGTCTCGTGTGCAGTAGCAAAAAATACATGATTATAAAGGGGTTAAAAAAAAATGATTAATTGAGCTAAAATCATGGTCTATTTATTTTCTAGTCAAACTGACATAGAAAATGCTAGTTAGTTGTATAATTTTGAAACTTAGTTTTAAGGCATGCAGGCCAAAAAAACTTGTTCAAAGTCATCGTGGAGTAAAATTTCACGTTTTTACAGTACAATTTTTTATTGAACTCATTCCAAAATCACTGCAAATGTTGTATGGTCATGTTATGGAAAAAAAATGCCATTCGCACTACCCTCCTCTTCGAATATTGACCTTATATGGCAAGTAGCTGGTGACCTCCTTTAGAGTAGAAACTGCCTTATTGAGCCATATAACTATTCAAGAAAATTACTTGAAAATATTTAAATATATCTTTTCAGTGATACACAATGAGACGAACAATTTGATAGATTTTTGGAAAGAAATTGGAGCGCATTTCTGAACCTAACCCCCAGTATGACCTTGAACAGTTATTCCCTAAGTTAATAATCCTATCGACCATAGATATGGCAAAACTATACCATTTTAATCCTTAGGATATGAACACAAACGTTGTATACATTTTAAAAGCAATTGGAACATATTAGGAATTTGAACCTGTACAAACTTTACCCCCTTATTTCTCATATATACGCGAGGATTATTGGGGACTTTTTATATGCTGCTCCTTACAGCATCAGGAAAACTACCATAAAAATCAGCTTTTACCTATTTATTTGTTGTTCCTAATATCTTGGGACTATATATAGACTTGGCTTGAAAAAAGGGTTTAGTTAACTATATTTGGGACAAAGAGTAGTTGGCTTAAAATAGTTCAAGGTCATCATGGGGTTTTAAAATATTTAGATTGCACAGATTCTACTCGAAATGGACCCAAATTCTTTGTTGCTCGTATCCACACGTCATTGTTAATGGCTTTGTGGTCGGGGGTTGTCAGGATTTATTCAGTAGTGTGCTGATCCGGGGCCGCGTGTATCCATGATACGGACGCTCCTAACATGGCCAGCCCAAATTCTCATGTGTGAATCATAATGTCAAATATATGTTAGTATTTTTATTGGGGGCACATTGATTGGGCCCACAGGTTATATGGGGTATCAGCACTGTAGCCTCTTCAAAATGACCTTTGAGTGATGAACAAGAAGGAACACAAGAAGGCCCTTATATCTCTTGTCAAAGAAGTTACGGAAGAAAAACGCTGCTAGTCAACTCTACAGCATGGCACAGAAGGTAGAGGGTTTGGATGGGATACTGCAATGCAGCTAGATATCACATGGGAACAGATTTGTATCATGGTCACCAGAAAACTGTTCAAATTCTATCTCAACTCAATGTTTTTGCAGGACAAATTACCAACCCCTGCAACCTGAAGAAACTGGAGCAAGCCACTCATTGGGATTATGCCCACTATGTGGATACAATAACGTTTACCTTGATCCATATCTTCAACTGTTGCCAATATTCACTCAGAGATGGAAAAAATAACTGGAGGCATGACATTGGTGCTGCGCCCAATCATCCACCACATTGCCCCAGTAGTAATTGTTAGGGGAAGAGCATATATTGAAGGGAGGTCAGACCAATGTCAGAGTCTGGAATGCTTCAAATCAGAGAAAGGCAAATGCTTACGGAAATGTACAAGTGGTCAAGGTAATGAGAAGCATGGCAGGATCCACTACTCTCAGGACTGGGAGATTGTTTGGGATGAAGATAAGAGTCCTGCAGTGTTTCCAAAAGTAATTGTGGTCACTGCGAAACGCCAAAGCAGTGGCGGATTAAGAGTCAGCAGTGTCAGCAGCTGCTGACAGGCACCCCTTTAAAATATTGCTCTCAGGGGCCCCCTCAGACATCCCATGTCCACTGAAAAGAGCTACTAAAGTGCGAAATTTGCGTCACTTCCGCGACCGCTATTTTAAGGGCCCCACCTTAAGTGCTGACAGGGCCCTTTCCTTAAAATCCGCCCACTGACGCCCAGATATCACCATATATTCTACTTCTACAAACGATGTGTGGTGATCGAGCTGACAGTCCCAGCAGAGGAAAACTTTGCACTTGCTAATCCAGGAAAAAAAAAGGTGCAAGTACGCCGATCTCATCCTAGAATGTCACAATGCTGGCATGGGGAGTGAAGTATTCTTCCGTCGAAGTGGGCTCTAGAGGCTTTACCAACCAACCTTCAGAGACATGTTCAAATACTTGAGCCTTCCAACAAGAAATCAGAAGCAGAGATGAAAGTCTCTCTAAAACAGCCATGAGAGCAACATTCACAATCTGGCCTTGGAGAAGCAACAAGATGTTTGGAAGTTGGAGTTAGTAGAAAGACCCAGAAGTGCCAACAGCTATGCAGCTGGAGAGAGGGGGGTCCCCGGTGCCCAAAGCGATTAACTCACCACCGCCCGTCCCAAGTCGGGGCAGCTGCAAATGGCAGGCAGAATGGTAATGACAGGAAGAAGTTAAGATCATGGGCTTGTAATAAATAACATCCTCATTCATCTGTGCACACAAATATAAAGATGTCGCAAGCAGGAAGCGGCTCTAGACGGTAATGGTGTGAAATTCAATATTAAATGCATATTTTCCTGTTGTAACTTCCCATAAGAACAATTAAAACCAAATTTGGAACAAATCGGATCATATAAAATATTGACCCCCATAATAGGCCGTGGGCCGATAGGTTGGTCGGTACAATCAGGAGTGGCAAAGAGAGTGTGGTATTAACTTACTCAGAAACATCATCTATAAATAATTTGCATGTGAGAGAAATTACCAAAGTGGTATAGCTTACGCCGGCTAATTTGCTAAACAAAATGGCCGCATTGAAATTGCCTCCAACTAGTTGTAGCCATATGATGTCTTTTAGAAGGAATTTCTTTAGTAAAAAATCCTGCTTGACATGGAGGGTGTTTGACAATGGACACCACCAGAACTCAAATCCATAAATTTTAAATTAAAACATTAATCTGCTACATCCAAAATGGCACACCATTTCATAAAGTCGCATAATGGACTTTAACAGTCAATGTTCAAGGTATATCACATGGATGAACAAGAACTTTTAAAAGTTACACTTGTAGAAGAAATTCTTTTAGGAAAAATATGATAACACAGGGGTTTGAAATGGACAACACCCAAACTCAAAATCCATGCATTTTTAATTAAACATAATTTGCAGAAATCAAAATTTGGCGCCATTTTTGTAAAGTTGGCATAATTTGACTTTAAACAGTCATTGGTCAGGTATCACATAGATGAATCTTCCACTAGTTTACATTACCCTATTGCACTATTGCACTATTATTATAATCATGTGTGTGTATGCAAGACTTCAGGGGAACAACTTGAGCATGCTACATTGCATAAACAAATTGGCTGCCTTTGGAATTGCGCCTTAACTAGTTGCGCCATATCCTGACTATAGCAGAAATATTTTAGGTACAAGACTCCCCAACAAAAATACTAAAATGAGATGTTGATTAAACACAACCAAAATGAATCATAGCCATCCATTTTAACAAATCTAAATTTGCAATTCCCAAATTGGTCCGTAATGTTGCCAAATTAGCATTTCAGTACTTGCGTTGCTTTTTGAATTGTAGCACTTTGAATCAGGGGCGTTTCGTTTTTTTTTTTAAGTGTTAATGTGTACACTAGGAATAAAGTGTCTAGATACATAGTTCAAAGATCTAATTTGCATATAGAATATTGAGGATCCATTCTTGACTACAAAAATGTGTTTCAGTAGTTATTTCAATCAATAGAAGATGTATGGCGGGAAATTTTGGCCATAAATAACATTTATTTTTACCAACGCATTTACATTATAACTATTCACCAACTTTCACAAAGTTATCATACAAGGATTTGCCAATTAGTCCTCTGATTTGCCTCCTTTGTA
>JAMKCH010067002.1:0-23464 GCA_023653785.1 Ophioderma brevispina
GGGTCATCGCGATGCTCCTTGAGAACAGCATTGACGTCCTTGAGTTCAGGAAGGTCTGGCATGAAGTAGATTTCATGGAAGTAGCCATGAAAAGAATTCTGAAATTTGATAGAAAATGTTCTGTGATGCTGTTTTCTGATGTACACAGTACCAAAAAACCTAATACGCCCCCAAGTTTCAATCAGGAAGGAAAGTTCAAAGATTAGTTCATTCTCCCATGTGAAGATTCTCCACAAGTTAATTCAGAATACGCCCATATTTCTTAACAAATTTTGCACTCATTTCACCATAAAAACCCTTAGTTTTTTGACCAAAACATACCAAACAACTTTTTTTTTATTTTGTTACTTTCAAATATTGCCAAAATTCAATTTTACTCATTTTGTGATGATTATAAACAAGTTCTTAAAATATCTTATTTTAAAAAAAGAAAAACCTTAAAAAAAACATTTAAAACAATTTGGTTTTTGATGTTGAGTACCAGGTATGCAGCAAATTTGTGCGCACAAATTACTAGAAAAACGTTGATTTTTTTAAAACCTCTTCTAAAGTTTGGAAACAGTTTACAAATTGGAGAAATAGTTAGAAATGGGTACAAAATGGGCCTGTTTAAATATGTTAAAAAGAAAAAAACAATAGGTTGATGGATTCTTGCAAGTAAAAATGGGCCTCCACTACTGAATAACCACCATTTTCATCCGATAAATGTAGCCTAAGTAGGTTTATCACAGTTCTGCTCATAGTTCTAAAAACTTGAATGTTTAGTCAAAATGATTTTATACCATAAACTACCAAAAAAGATATAACTAATCTATTTATGTAAACAAGGTGCCCTGCAGACGAGTGCCGTCTCTGGCGTTTGGTACAGAATCCATCATATAAGGTTACTGTGGGGGAGGGGGGAACCACTGATCCAACTGCATCACATGTGCCTATATCTATTTTAGTCAGGAATCATTGATGAAGTGCTAAGTGAGTTACAAAGTTACAGCAAAATTCAGCACATACACAACATTATTATGTTGATCATACTCTCCCCATTAAATAAAAGTGGAAGGAGATCTGGGTATATCCCACTTCCTACATTGAACTATATTTCACTTCCTACATGACAAATATTTCCACCTTCACAACCAATAGGACATATGCGGAGAAGGGTCCAGAAGACAAGATGCATTTGAATGGAATAACAATGAATCCACTTTTTAAAGCTGTATTTACTGCAAATATTACATGACACACCACAATTCAAAGATACTGTGTATCTCACCTGTGCTCCACAATGAGAAAGTGGAATATATCTTGGCTACTTCTTCAGGGAGTGAGGTGTAACAATGGTAAGAGTGTCACGATAACTGCCGGAACATTGGCCCCAGAGAGGATGGTGGGTCCACACTGTGGGAGAGAAGAGAGAAATCATACAAATTCAAAAGAAACTTGATGATTTTAGGGCTAATACCAAACAGCAGTAAAACAACGTTAAGATATTCAAGGATTATTTGACGCCGGTGGCGGTGACAGCCAAAATCTGCAGGGCCTTGGAAAAGTTGCCAGAAATTTGCAAGCATCAATGCAAGCAGTCAATTACGGTGATCCGTTTCGACTCCAACATCACTTCCTCAGCAAAGGAATGTTTGATTGTTAATACTAAGTTTTGGACCCGAGAAGTTACACCAAAGTTTTTGTTAAACCATCATGCCCATGCCATGGTCTACACAAAGTAGGCTTATAATGTAATTTTAACCAGTCAGATGACAGAAATCTATAATTCGGTATATAAAATATAGTGTCTGCTTCTTGTTCAGGGTATGGTTGAAACTAGTTAGAAACACATTTGTTTCTAAATCATTTAACTGAAGCCTGATTTCCTTTCCAATGTTTACTGAATATATGCATTTCCCTTCTAAAAAGTGGAATGCCCCAATACCACCTATTTTAGCACCCCTAAAAGATAAAATGGTCTCGTACCAGTGCCCCCAGGTTCACACCTTCGACATTGGTCTTCCTTAATCCGTTTGGCCTCAAGCCCCACGGACGCAGCGTTCATACATGCTGTTGGGCGGGCCTGGAAGCGGAAGTCAACATTGGAAAGGAAAATCAGGCCTCAGTTAACTGATTTATGCACAGAATGTGTTTCTAACTAAATATATACACTTAGCTGGATTTCCTTTACAATAACCAATGTTTGACTGAAATATATGCATTAAACCCCCGTTGAATGATAATTTCAATCACACCAGACTACACACCTCATGTCGGAGGTGGAGCATTATATTTCAGAGAGGTCAACAAGAGTGCAGCCAATGCGAGACCTACACTAAACATAAACGCAATAGTTAAGGGAGGATTATCGGCTAACGGCTTCCTGCCAGATCTTGTTGAAATTCCTCCTGAAATGTTGGTATTGTGAAAGAAACAGGTGTGCCAAATTTTAATTTTTTCCAAAAGTCGTTTAGTGAGAGTGGTCACCTAATGTGTTTTCAAATTCCCATAGACTTGTACATGGGCTGATTTTTTGGCAATAGTAAAATAACAAAAGGGGCAATTTTTTTGAAAACTCACCTTTTATTTCAATTATTTTCTCAAGCAATTGATGATGTATGAGATTGGGTTTGTTTTATGGTTAAAGAATATCAAAATTGATACAATTGTTTTAATTTTCTGTGTGGCATCAAAAACCCAGAACAGGTGGGTCCACAAAACACTTATTTGTTAAGAGTATTTCTAGAAATACTAGAATAATCCCACTTTTCAATCATTTTCCTTAAGAAACCTACAACTCTCTTGGTATGATAAGGTGTCATATGAAGGAAATCAAAGTTTAGAAAATTCTCACGTTAGATTTTGCTGATTGAGTGTTTCTATTTGAATAATAGTTGTTTTTTAATTTTCCCTAAATCATTTTTCCCTAGAATAATTTTTCTAAAGAATTAAACACTTGATTCAAAAAGCCACATGAGATTTAGATGGTTGTTTAAACACACATCCCTAAAGTTTCATCAGCTTAAAAGCACCTCCATTTAGGCAGGGAAAATTTATTATTGTAAAAAATTAGGGATTTTTTTTTTTAAAACTAATAAAAACACTAAAACAAATCAATGCAGTCTTGTAAACTGCAAAAAAAGTGGAGGAGAGTTCAATCCTTACCATATCAAGTTTGGGGGGGACAATTGATCAGGGTTTTTGATTTTAATGGTCATTTTTCTGTAAACCATTTTTATCCGATATCCTACCTTAAGGCCTAAAGCATTAACATATAAAGTCTGGGACATAATGCTCACCTTACAAACGAATACCCGGGCTAGCGTCAACAGTCCGGCAACCGGATGGGATTTAAGTGTTGTTTCTGCAGGATTGCCCTCGCAACGTTCTCCCTTGGGGAGTTTGTACGTTTTTGTAGTACACATACACACCGACGAAAACTTTGTGGGAGCCCTCCACGAAATATCTTCTGCAGATTTCGGCAATGCTGATTTCGCGGTGGTGATAGGCCCATGACGACGTGATGTAACGGACTGAATGGGCTCGAGCATGGGAAGCTCCTATCCCCGGCGTTGGAATCATTATTACAGCGCTAATCCCTCTAGCAATCGTCGCTTTGTACGCGGACCCGTGGGGGGGAGCGTGTGTAAGAAACAACGATTCGTTCGAGCCCTGAGCGGACTATTTTACGTTTATAGTCCTCAAGGGCCCGAACGGGACACCACAGGCGATCTTCCCGCACGGAAAAGTGACATGCAATATATTCTTATCTCCGAGCATCGTCTCCCAGAGGCGAGAGCGACCAGGAAGCATCTCTATGGTTACATGTTTTAGTGATGCCCTCAGCCATTGGTTCGACCGGGGGCTTCACTAAATAGTCTAAGACTGAGTTAAGGTCCCATGGTGGGACCTGCCTTCCTGGTCGGAGGTCTTTTATTAAACTCTCCTCTAGAAGGAATGGATCGAACCATCGTCATTGATATTTGATCCGTCATCGAAACCTCTATGGATCGCTAGATTAGCGGACTTGTAGTTTCCGAACAGTTGAAGTTTCAAGTCCGCTATTAACGCGATCGGTGAGAAGTCAGCGATCTCGGCTACAGATCGGAGTCTGAGACACCTCTCGTCCGCTCACACACAACAAGGGGCGCCTAGCTAATTAAGTGTCCTCGACGCTTCGAGTAAGCGTCATGTGGCTTCCTTCTTCCCGCGATATGAGCGAGGCATTCCCTCTGTTAAAAGCCAAAGCTCGCATCGTTGCCGATAATGGCCACCCAGTCAACGCTAGGTGCTTCCAGTGACAGACTGGCGCTCCCTCCGTCCCGAATAGTTATTAGATCCGGATGGATTGGTAGACGCAGCGGCAGAGCCGCCAGGCGATCCACCATGGCCGCAACCAAAGGTGTTTCGGCAAAAGGGAGCGATGAGGAGACACGGCACGCCTTCCCGCCACATTTTTCGAAACTACAACTATGTAGGATCGGAATTGGTGGGAAGGCATAGCCTTGAATCCCTGTCCGTTCCATCGCCAAGCGTTGCAACTGCGTAACGACACCCGGGGTTCTGGGTGGGCAGTCCGTGTGCAGTACAGAGGGAGCTGGTGACGCTGGTTCGAGGCGAACAGGTCGGCTGAGGCCTCATCAGTCCCTCTCGAAGATCTCCCGACCACATCTCGGTCAGTATTCCATTCCGGTGCCGAACCGTTCATCCTGTTGCCGTTTGACAGATCGTCTTCAAGAAAGTTGACGCGGCCCCCCTGAATGTGTACTGCGGACAACATGATGGCCCGGTCCCGACATCACGCTATGAGACGCATGACATCGAGACACAGGGACCGAGCCCCGCCCTCCTTGTTGATGTATGGCCCATCGGGGCATGGTGAGTTGTCCGTCGAGTATCTATGACAACGTGGTTGCTCACCAACGCCTCGAAGTGAGCTAGTGTTCGTTCAACTGCCCACAATTCGAGGCGTTTGACATGGGCCTGAGCCCCGGTCCGGGACCACGTCCACCGAGGCGCTGAGGTCTATAGGTTATAACTCCCTCCAGACCGGCGACTTCGACGCGTCTGTCGTGACAACAACATCGACACGAGGCGCGGGGAAAAGATCCCCCGACGTCAGTGGGGGCGGTGAGAACCATCCATGGCCCGGGTGCTCGCCGGAATCTCCCTCCGCATTGACGGGGATGCATGACGGGGAGATCTGGTGCTTGACCTTGGCTGTAATGTCGTCCGACGAGTGCAATTGCAGGCAGCCTCTATATGGAGCGATCAGTACGGAACAGGTCGACGAGAGACTGGTCCATCAAGCCTAGAAGGCGAAGCAGTCTGCGAGGCGGTAGGGCCTGCGAAAGCCAACGCATGGATGGTCGCCCTTGAACCACGACATCCCACTACCGCTCGGCCCGGCGGTTCTGTGCATGCCCTATTGAAGCTAGTTTGCAGCTGTGCACCCAATAACCTCATTTGCTTGAGAGGGGGTTAGGCTGCGATTTTCGAAGTTGACAATGAAGCCCAATCTCTGCAACCACCTCGAATGGTTCAGACTGACGCATCTCAGGTCTCGTCGCCTGGGCGAGTCAGCGTAGATTACTCAGTCGTCTAGGGTACATGCAGAGTTTTAGCCCCTGGTCACTGAGGGGTCAGACGTGCAGTAGGCGTCTATTCAGATCCAAGACGAACCGCCACAGCTGCCTCTCTTCAAGGACATTGCAGGATCGACGCGAGGGTTTCCATCATGAACTTCTTCGGCCTGATTAACTGATTCAACGGCTTCAGTTTCAGGAATGGGACGCCATCCCTCGGTCTTCTTTGGAGCCAAGAAGAACGTCGAGCAAACCCCTCGGTGAAAGGGGTGGTTCGACCGGGGAACTGGCACCCTTGCTAAATCCATCGATGAGAGGCGCGAGAAAAAAAAAACCTCGTAAGGTCCATAAGAACTGGTCTGCGCTCCCCCCCCGGAAGCGGGGTAAGTCTCGGCATGGAAGTCGCCGGGGGTGTCGCGGTGACTTCTATTCGATACCCGCCCGCTGCCATCCACGCACACTGCCACACCCAAGGTGGGCCGATAAATGGCTGGCCACGTTCACCGCAGAACATAAGAACTTAAGGGGCCGCCCACCGGAGGTGGTAAGGGCCCCTCCCGAAGGAGAGACGCCGCGGCCGCCGTGCCCTTAGGACTTAGACCCTTTCCTCTTCCCAGGCGCCTTGCTTGTGGGAGGGGGATGCGAGCCCTCGGCTTGGCCCCGGACTTCTGAGAAAAAGTGGCCGGGGCTGCGGGCCTCTTGGGTTGCTGGGGCGGTGTCGGCTTCGCCTTCTTGGCGGCAGTCGGCGGGAAGAGTATCGCTTCTTCTTCTCTTCTTGGGAGCCTGCAGATGCTCCGACGTAGAGATCTTTGCCTTGAGCGCCTCGCTTGAGCGCTCTGCTCCGATCCCAGCGCGTTCCGCTGAGGCACAAGCAGTGATCACGCGAACGACCGTCCGTAGAGGACCCGGTCCCGTGACTCGGGCTTGGTCTTAGAGACCTCCGATGCAAGATCTGAGCTCAGGGTGGTGGCGCAGAGTGAATTTGCAGGGGGGCGTTCTCTAGCCGTCGCCGTGAATCTGATGCGACGCGCCAGAGCCATTGAAGCCTCTGTCTGCCTAGTCACTAGCGAGGCTAGGACAGTCATAGGCATCGGAGGCTTCCGAGGAGTAAACTCCACCCTCGCCCACGAGGATCTGAGGTCGTGGGCGAGGACCTAGAGAAAGTCACCGTAGCCTGAGACCGCATATGAGGTCACCGCAGGTCCTAGGTGCCTCTAATACATGGTTCCTCCAGAAGGGGGAGAACGCCGTCGGAGCGGCCTTGCCCATTGGCACCCTTTGGCTGTTAGGTCGAGATCTATGGTCGGAAGTCGCTCAGAAGGAGTTAATATCCCGCTTCGGTAGTTTCAACTACCTGGCGATAGTTTTCACCGGGTACGAGGAGAGCTTCTGAGTGACCCCCCGGAGCGCTTCCACAGAAGTCCAACGTCTGTGGGAAGCGTCATCACCCGCCTGGACGCGTTCCGGAGGGATGATAGGGAAGCCCAGATTGAGCTTCCCTCCTCAGGGCACGGACGTGCCCTCTCATGGGCGCGCAAGCATGGCCGAGAGACTCTCCTCAGCAGCTCGGCTCCTGGCGCAAGCACATGAGGGTGGGGCACAAGGCGGTAAGATGAATCGCCCACCTCCTCCTGCTCGAGCTGCCGCGGACGTCGACGCTGCGAGGAGTATCACCCTAGTGACTCTCGCTCCCGAGCGCAGAGTCCACCCCGCCAGCGCTGTCGCTCACGAAACAACATCAAGAGTGTCTGGCGGCTGGTAGGAGTCCTATATGACGGTGCGACAGGAACGGGCGGATGAGGCGGAGTGGCTCAGGTCGACGTCTCCACCTGGGCGACGCAGCCTGGGGGGCGTCTGACATCGCAGGCCTCCCGGCAGGGACGCAAGGCGACGCCAGACTGGCATAGGCTGGGCCGCAGAGCCATAAGGTTCGGAACTGGTGTGCACCCAGCCCGACCTGACGAGGGTACCTATGCTGGGAGGCGTGACGACACCCAAGTCCGGCACGTAAGCCGAAGGGTAGTGGACGGTACAGCATAATCCTACCTCCCTGCCCCCGGCCGGGGCGGTAGTCTCTTTCAAGCTGTCACGGCCCCGCAATCTTGAGTGGCTCCCAGGAAGGAGACCAACGAGTCTTGCAGGCCGCGTCAACTGCGCCCGCTCGAAAGGCGGGTCAGAAGGTCAGCCCGGGGGCAGCCGCCTGGTGTGGCCTGCGGGCTGGGCAGCGGCGACCGCGGAGTCGTGTTGTGGCTATAGCCTGGAGGTGCTCCCGCAAGCGGGAGCCCGAGGTCGAAAGACCATACCAGGATGTCCCGCCCCAGCAGTCCAGCGCGACTGGGGAGGGTAAGCCACGCACGGGGAAGCAGCGTAACCTGAAAGGTATGGGCGGCGGCGGGTGACTGTGTCCGTGTCCAGCCGAAATCGGGCTACGCAGGCTGCCGGCCGCAGGAAACGCCAGAGGTCAGTGGCACCCACGACGGTACCCGCGCCTAAATAGGCGGACCTCGCCGCGGAGTACAGGTGTCAGGAAAACCAGCATCTAGTTTACCGCAGCAGGCGACCCGCAGTAAGGAGGCCCTGAGCCGACTCTAGTCAGCTTGGGGCATGCTGGTACCATCTGCGGGAGGGGCCACCCAGCGGAGCAACCTAGACTCGGGTCCTACTGCAAGCAGCCGCCGCAGGCTTCCGGAGCGGGCGTGCGGCCGCCAGCTGAGTTAGGGCACCTGCATGACTACAAGGCTAGTCACTGGGCGGGTGGCAGTGAACGTAGCCAACACCTGCGGTGTCGCTCGTCAAGGGATAAGCCGTTAAGCCTAAGGCCCCGGTTTTGCCGAGGACAACCCCCGAAGTAATGGCCACCGTGGTCGTCGCTCGTAAGTGCCGTGCGAAGACAAGTACGGGAACGTACCAAGCTAGTGTGGACAACAGTGCGATGATTAGCCCGGCGACCATGGCTATCAACCATCACCACTACCTACCGGAGGCCGCCGCAGGCCGCCAAGCTCCCAGGGTTGATTGGCATAGCAGACCGGCTAGCCTGCATAGCCATAGCAGGCCCCTAGGTGCTGAACCTAGGCGAGCCAGGGCCAGGTGGCGCGTTTGAGGAGGGTCGGCCTGAAGCGCCCCGTCACATGCCGCGAAGTAGCCGAAGCTAACCGGTTCAACGCAGAGCAACCCAGAGCAGGCAGCGGCTGCCTTGGATGAATGTCCCCGGACGTCGGAGCTCCGACTACGCACTCCCCCCGTCCTCCCCGTGTAGCGCAACACGCAGCGCGTAACCCTATGTTCAATGGTTGGGTGCCCATTGAACATCCTCAGTCCAATACAAAAATAGGCGCACGGAAGCGGATCGGTGCGGGAACATTGCATGTGATCGAGCACTAAAGGGGGAGGATGGGGATCCCACTCATAAATGGATGCGGGGCAGCGTAAGCAATTATGCGCCATGAATGACTGGGATGAGGATGAGTTGTTAGATGAATAGAGCGTGCGCAAAAAAACCGTACAGAAAAATAGCAAGCGTGCCGGGAGGTCTCACGGTACGCAACGTCAGGACACCAAAACCGGGGCACTCGGTACTGAGGCACGCAACCGGTTAAAGAAATTTTTCAGACACAGTTTGACATATTTTTTTATTAATATACCACAAGGGGCATATAAATATAAAAATAATAATTACATCATACATGACCAGATCCCATATTTTGTTAGCAAGCAGCCCTCTGAACAAATAAACATAACAAACTTTCAGCACATAGTCAAAGGCATCCAAGGCAGCAACACTTGCGGCAATTGCGGCCTTTGTTTACCTTATTTTCCCGCCACAGAACCAGATCACATGACCATCATCGGCGGCAAAAAAAAGGATACATAATCAGAGGCTCTCTGACGGTGTAAAAGTCTCCGTTTATTTTCCGCTTCTGATAGAGCCTTATAAATCCAGTATATAGATCCAGTAATAATATCCAGATAGTTATGGTAGAGTAGTAGGAGTATTCCGTATGAGACGACACATATCCAGTATCAAATCTCAGTTAATTTTGCTGGCTATGACATAGCGGCGTAACACGCGTCGGCGTTTGGTATGCTGCCAAACGGAAAATTGAGGAAGAGCAAGGGTCGACAGGGTGTGACCTGGTCACTGGTCGAGACGCATTTTTCCTCTTTAGGGGGTGGGGCTAAAATAGGTATTTTGGGGCAGTCCACTTCTCAGAAGGGAAATGCATTATATTCAGTCAACATTGGTGTAAAGGACATCAGCTCAGTGTAATGAATTATCTGGCTCCTCTGTTATCATCGTCGAATACGGGCATACTATGGGTGCCCCTCAGCATGGTTTGAGATCACTCTTGGGGCCTATAGGTTCAACTATGTCTCCTCAAGTCAGCTCAATATTGTATAAGATTTAAGAAATACATACACCACTAACCTTGTTGTACAATAAGCCTTTCCATGGCCCCATTAGCCTGATAGCATATGAAGCCATGTTGCGCTTGTATTGCAGGCCTATCTTGAGGGTTGTCATCACTTTCATTTCCACCTTGTGTGGATTTGTTTCATTCCCATCAATGCTCATGATACCACTAGACTCTTTCCATCCATTTGCGCTGAATAAGACAAGTTACAAACAGTTAGAGGGAGTAATCATATCATCAATAGGTGCCTACAACCATCATGATATTAGCATTATATAACCTATCCTAATTCTGAGAATGTATTACAAATGAATACCACTATGCCTAGCCAATTCAGAATATAAGGCTATAAATCTAGTGCAATCATGTAATTGTTATTATGCTCATTGTATATTTCAGTGCATTATATCCTAGCGAATCAGTCCATCCACGTAAGGTTATCTGAGGCATAGAGAGGCACAATTATATAAACATACACGCCAAAACAATTAAGATTCTAGATAACCTTGCAACGTCGAAACTAAAAGATCTGATAAGTGTGTGCACACCTCCTTCTTCTGGAGACATTCAGAACCAACCATCCTAGAAACAGCGAGAATGATTCGTAAATCAATCTCTGAAGCAACAATGGTATAATCATATACAACATTCTTTTATAGCGCAACCATGTCCATTCAGCGCGTTACAGAAGGGTGGTTGACAAGTTATCCTATGGTTTGAAATGGCGTGCTGTTTAGTGATTTTGCAAATTCCACCAGTTTTCTATCGTCTACGGACGGCTCTATATAATTTTTTTTTTTCATTCAATAAAACTACCTGGAGTTGATAAAGGAGTTTGCTGATGCATTATGTAAAATCCGAACTATTTTCAAATTGGAATTGAAATCTTTACCATATTCTGCACTTGAAAAACATATTTTTTTAAAAAATAATTAACCAAAAATCTAGTATATCAACCTGAAAATAGGGTCTATCGATACGAAACGTAGATTTCAAAGAAACTTAGTTTATTAGTGATTTTTTTGTGTGTTTCACAAAAGTTTACATTTGATAAACTGAGTTTAAAGATGAGTAATGATTGCCTGTTGAAACCAATGTTTCCTCAAAATTTATTTCACACAAACTCAGTTGTCAATAAAAATCGCACTCAGCTTAAACAAGTTTACTTAAAACGATTATATCATTATTTAAAGGCTTAGCAAATCGAAATCAAAATCTCACGCACTAACGCGAGAAAGCAATTTAACCTTGTCTATTCTTCTCATTAAAATGATCACTGACTAAACTCAGAAACAAACTCTTGATAACAGTAGAAGGGTTATGATACAACTTTCAGTTTAATATTTAGAGCTTTACTAGCTCGAAAACTAATTTTTCAATAAAAAA
The DNA here is from genome assembly GCA_023653785.1 of Ophioderma brevispina. Lineage (NCBI taxonomy): Eukaryota > Metazoa > Echinodermata > Ophiuroidea > Amphilepidida > Ophiodermatidae > Ophioderma > Ophioderma brevispina. Next base: position 11,369 of record JAMKCH010067002.1, read on the forward strand.
AGTTTTCATACCTAAAACATAATTTTCAGTGAAATAATAAAGCTGTTGTTAAATATCTACAAATTTTCCGAAAAAATAATTAAAATTAATTATGACCATAAAAATAGTGTAACGAAGTATGAGGATTTAGCATGCATATCTTAGTGATTTCTGCACGTGTGTCAATTTACATATAAACAACATAGGCCTATACTATTATACTATAAACTAACAAATTTAAATGTATGCTAATTTGCGGTATTTAGGGCGCATAAGGTACCGGACTCATTGTAGATGTATAAAAATATTGAAATGAAATGAACGCACGCACGGGGAAGGTAGCAAGATTAGAGTAGCCCATCAAACACACCCAAAAAAAGCATGTTTTCTTGATATTTACTGTTTACTTTCATTGACAGAGTTGTCGGCTACTCGAAAACAAATGGACTAAGTTACTACTGACAATAGTCTGTATAATTATCGCTAGCCTTTTAATTGAGAGGGAGTTACTCATGCACGCCATAATTGCTTTGTCATAAAAAACCGTCAATGCTGTTGTATTGTGATGCATTATCCTATTTACAATAAACGGAATGAAGTTAGTATTCTGCCACCAACATCCTTCAACAGCAGTTTATTCGTTGAGGCTGTGGAATTCATTTTGGTGTTGCAGATCAATATTACAAAATGATTTTGAACTATTCTCGAGACCAATTTTATAGCGCGTGTGGACATGTGTGTACAATAGATAAACACTAGTACTAGGCCTAAAGATCGGACGCCCATATACTCTTTAATTGGAGAATCCAACTTTAAATATATCCTAGCTTTTATGCACTGGATCGAAGCTGCTGCTGGCTTAATAATGTTGTTGATCTGTGCCACCTCTCGTGTATGGGCACTTCGCAAGTCTCATATGACCTTCATTAGCCTGGTAAACATCCACAGAGTTTTAAAATGGTGGGGGGAAGATGGTTAGGATGGAACCCATCAACAACTAATATTCTTTACAACTAACTGCGAATGGATCGATACTGGTGTTTGAGTTCACAAGGAGGCCATTGAGATGGCCGGTGTTTAATTCGTGAAGTTATTTATTTTTCTAGGGTAGAATTTTTCCTTACTTTAATCACATAATCATATTATTACGTTACTATTTGAACTGATGCATGCTAAGTGTATTACGGATATTTAACTGAGCTGCGTGAATATTGTTAGATAATTGGGTCTGGCATATCATTTGGGGGGGGGGGTTTTGTTGGGGGGTGCACAAACTGATGCCGCTAGACCGCAATTATCTACACATAATTCACCTAGCACGGTCAATTATCGCCCCCTTTTAAAACATAAATCATATCTACTGCATACCTTCTCATATTCCTTGTGTTTTGAAAGACTAATGAGTGGTCTCGCCTACCTCCCAGGGTTTCGCGATCACCTGGCTTTTTTAAAGCCCTACTTTTTTTGGCGATTACCCAAGATATATGGCGCTAACCAATCGCACTCGATCAGGCACGGCCCAAGCTAGCAAGCACCCTCCTTCACCAATTTTGTGACGGCTTAGCGAACCAACTGAGCTGGCCATCCGAGAAAAAGGAAGGGGCGGACACAGGCACATAGACAGACAGACAACAGCGTGGCCTCTTATAACTAGTGAATGTTTAAACAAACTACATGCTCCTACTTCTTTTCTCGACACATGTAGCACATAATGCCCTTTTTTAGGGCCTAAGGTCAGGTATTCAGGTATTCATGTCAGGTTCTTAGGTATCCTTTGAGTGCCTGCTACTTGTATCCTTGTAAACAAGTACTACCTGTCCGGGCCGGGTCCGGGTTGTCGGCGGTCGAAACGGCGTCACGACCCACTTGCGCAACCCCCGGCCTAAATACATCGGGTTTGTCTATCTTCTACGAAATCCCGATTAGGAGGGTAGCTGGTTACCCTGGTTAACGAAAAAGAGGATCTACCTACATGGGCGTCGCTCCTGTAGAGCTAATGGCGGCCATACAGCAACATTGACGTCAGGAAGGCATCCTGTCAATTATCTCTTGCTCTAATAAATCCTCACACAGCATGTTCTGTGACTGTGAGGTTATCCGGCCACTTCCCCCGCGTTATGCGGATAAACCGGTTTAAAACTTTGGTTTTATCTACTACTACTTCTATACGTAACATTGCTTGTAAGCATGGTACTTGCTAAGATACACAGTGGGTAGTTTGCAGAGCATAGCATTTTCCAATTTTCACTTCATTCAGTGCAAAGTTGGTGTTACTTATAAAGGTATGAATTAGGGGTCATAATCATAGGATTTTCATGAGTAATAACCGCTTGTTTTTGGCCGGTCGAGGGGGCTTCAGGCCCGAGCGGGCGTCCGGGCGTCGCGAAGCGACCCCGCCGGCTGAAAGCGTTTACATCACTGAAAATCATGAATGAACCGCTGTTCATCACTCATCATTATTTTGCATGTTTGGTACCTTAAGATCCCTCGCAAAATCAGCTGCGAAAGTCAACTCTTTTCATGTCATGTTTTCATCATCTTCAGCACATTCACACTTGAAAAAAGTCATGATCGATGTATCAATGGGATGTTTCCATTAGCAGAATATGGGTGTGCTGCGAATGTGCACTAACATGCAAAATATATTGAAAGCATTTTCTCTGTTTTATTCACACATATGCCCGAAAAATAACATTTTGTTATTAATAGTCAAGTATCTTGGGGGGGGGCTTCAGTATTATTTTGAGGCCATAATAGCCGTATATCAGGCCTAGCTCATTGTACACACGTCTACCTCTTTCTACATGCATACCCCAAAAGTGATCATAATCGCGATTACTGGCAGGGCCTTAAATGTTGTTTATGACACGGCTCTCAACGCAATCACAAACGTCGGACATCTCCGAATGATGTGGTGAATGTTCGAGTTATTTTATTATGGTTATTCTTGTGCAGCAGAATTTGATCAAATATGAATAGAAAATCTCGATGATAACCTAAGTCACCCAAGGCTCATTAAAAGAGTAGTTGTCTTTGGAATAGGAATAAATGACAGAACGACTCCTTTCATAATCACTTCATGCTAACTAGCATACCATGACTTTCATACGAGCTTAATCGCACTGATGATACAACTGCTGGCTATCACATTTTTTTGTCATCCATAGCCTAATCTGCGACTTCAGCAGGCTGAAAATCAAAGAAAAGCCGAGTATCGCCCAGGAGTCTTCGGATTGCAGGAAATCGGGGGTCGGCCATGTCCTTTGGTCTCAGTGATGGGATTTGGGCGTGGTAATTCTCTCCTTGTTGGCCAGCATGGCGAGACCATTGAACACCCTGGAGTAGTTGGTGCTGAGATGGAGAAGGAGTCATGGTGGAGACTTAGAAATTCACGTGGCGGATGAGGCTCCCCAGTTCCACATCAGTCTCGTTCTTGAAGATTGACAAAATAGGAAAGGGCATTAGGTTGGTAAGACAATTGGTGATGTGAGGGCACACCCACCATGACATCACACACACACACATCACAAACACAGGTGTGTGTGGATCGGGGAGGGGAGTTAGGGGGCATGATTTCACATCGCTTGTTCTCTGGCCCTGACTTAACCAAAGAATTTTTATATCTTTTAATATCATCCTGAACTGCTGACGCTAAATAAGCATATTGATGATGCTTTCTGGAATAAGAGTGTGATAAAGAGGTCACATTTGACTATTTGAACCACTGAAAATGGGAACATCATCTGTCTGCGCCCTCTATGGAGGAACCATGCAGTAGCAGACAGGACCTTTGCAAATTCATTGAGTCAAGCCAATAATGTTGTACTGCATCTCTGTCGATTCAACATCAGTATTTGAGCTAGGCCACTGTGCCTTTGGATACGATAAGGAAAGTACTATTTGTAACAAGTGCTCTTACCTGAATGTACTGTAGTGCTTTACAATCCTGCTCTTGTTTATTTGTCACATATCTTGCCAATATGAGAAGATGTTACTGAAATGTTCAATCACATCTTTCTCATGATTCTAGTAAGAACAGAAAAGCTAAAGAATAATCCGTCCCTTCAAAAGCTCAACACACACCAGGGGGTATCCTAACATTATGGGGTCGCACGAACTCTGTAACGCTTTACTAGCATAAGCCGACAATGTATATCTTTTATTTTTGTTGACATTTCAACAGCATCTTGCGGTATTGACAAGTCATCTCGCGATCATCTAGCATGTTAGAGTAGGCATACTGGCTGATCCGCGTAACATTTTCATGTTCGTTCATCACACTCAGTTTGAGAGCTTCCCGCGGTTCGGAGATATTGCCAAGGCGCATTGACAGCAAAGGAACATAACAACGGTCCTGCTCTAACCTAGACCCGGACGGGCTCCTTGTTGCCGGCCGACGGCCAAATGCAACGAAAGGCAATCCTTATTTTTATTTTACGGCCAGTTCTAACGAGAGCGAAAGTTTGCGTTTCATTGGCATCTCGGCCCAGTTTTCCCGGCACAGGAATAATTAGCGTACAGTCGTTAAACGGCCGAGATGCAATTAAAAACATCGCGTCATTCACCCCGAAGACGGCCAAATGCAACGAAACCATGCGTGCATTTTGCCCGGATCACGGCCCAGATGCAACGAAAACATCGGCGCTCACTTTACCGGAAAGACGTCCGCAGATGCAACGAGAAACATCAGTCGTGCAATGCGATAAAAACAGTGTAAATAAATAAATAAATAAATAAATAAATAAATAAAAAATAAATAAATAATGGCTGATACTGCACACTTCTAGATCTGGCTGCATGAAATTTGTAGCTATAGTTCGCCAGTCGTAGGGTGGGTCTAATTTTTTTTTTTTTTTTTAAGTTTTTTAATTTTAAAAGACAATGTCTGTATTATGCTACGTCATGCCCCAGTTTACGTCATAGAATACGTTTAATGGGGCATAATTAATAAAATAGCTTATCCAAAATGGTGGCGGCTATCACTATCGAAGATCGGATAATTGTCTATTTGGCATTGTACACAGTGTCCGAGGACCCGCGCCTGATTAAAAGCATTGCGGCCTTCTGCGTGTCAAAACTGCCTTCGCGAAATGCAGTGAAAACCACTCATGCGCATATTTCCAGTCAATAACGGGCGGCCCAAATTCAAACGAAAAACAAATCGTTTGCATTTCCAGGTCCCGAAGACGGGCCCAGATGCAACTAAAAACATTCCGCGTCATTTTCCGGGAAGGAACGGCGCCTTATGGGTGCAACGAGAAACGATCGGCGTCATTTTCGGGCGGTGAAGACGGGCCCGATATGCAATGAGAGCCAATGTTCGATTCATTTGCGCCGGCTGACAAAAATAGTTGTTGACGGCCTCAGATGTGCAACGAAAGAAGCATTTTCCGACCGGTACGCAAACGTTTCGTTGGCTCTCATTGCCTTCTTCGTGCGTGTTAGGGTTTAATGGCAATGGGCACGACACCACCATTGCATCTGCTAAGTCAGATGACGTATGAGATGGCATAGCGATTAATGGCAGATGACATTGGATGTCAGAACAAATAGCTTTGGCGCAATCATCCAATGGCAGTGCCCTGTGGTTCACCATTTGGCTGTAGTGCACAGTGTTGCCAGAAGTATAAATTAACTCAAAGTTCAAACGGAGTTTGATGGCTGCCGGGGAACTTATATTCTCACGAAAACAGCCAATTACCAAACTTTGAGTAGCTCGTCTGCCGTACATCGCAATTAGGCTCAAATAAGTGCAGTATAATGCGAAAAAAGGGGTAATTTTGGGAAACACGGAAACCAATTTTCATGGACGGACTGTCTGGCGGACAGAGTAAACTTAATATTCTCCTGCTATACCTCGTTGAAGGCAGAAGTACATGAACAATTGTGCAACCTTGGCAATAAATAGTTAGTTATTAAAAGTTGATACAATTTGCTTCATCAGCAGTTTGTCTTTCTTGTAAAGTTCATGAAGTCAAAAAAACATGGAGATGAATGAGAGTAGTGAATAAGTCTTCTAAGTTCTAATCACAAGAATTATCAAGACTACTGTCGCAGCATTGGTCTTATCCTTCTTTCTACTCAACAAATTCTTTTCAATATAAGTTCTGGTCGTACACCTTGAAACAAACATTTCTATCATTTCCGTAAGTCTCCTGCTACATAGCTAAGATGCCATCCTTCTTGCAGTAAAATTGCAGTGTGCACTGCAGCACTTACATATCACCAATAGGTCAGTCTGTTCTAAAAAACGACAACCCTGTTTTTTGATAACAATGTGCACAACATAATGCAAATGAAGCAAGGCGAATCTCGTATTTACGGCGATAACGTAAAATATTTCCCCGGGCCCGAATGTCTGCGTCACTAAACATGTCGGCAGATAATGCAGACTACACTACAATCACCCCACTCACGGCCTCCCAACATCGCTGCAACATGCGCATTTCTGCGCATCCACAACACCCTGCAGCCGTCCTTCTCCGCTTTTCCCAACATATCTCCCTCTACCCGCTCTTCCCGCAACACACTCGCAACTCCCTCCCCCAAAACTCCCCATCCCCAGTCACCCGCAAAACGACACCGCCATCCACCAAGAACACTCCATGCAACACCCCACCCCCTCCCAACACCATGCAACACAACACCCCTTCTTGCCAACCACCCTTGCAAAACCAGCACAAACTCCTCAACCAACATGACACCCGAAACAACCCACTCCCCAACACCCGCGCAATAACACCCTCACCCAATAAACCCCAAGCAACAAGCCCACCCCCTCCCCCTTTAAAAAATTGCAAATTATTCTTTCATGCAGCTTAGGAATTTTGCCTATTCGAAATACCGTTTCAGAGATACAATGCAATTACGCATATTTAATGAGATCAATTTCATACCTAAAAGCGTCATATATCCATCTTGCAATTTCAAAAAAGATGTGCCCCATGATAGGGCTTTCATGCAGGCAGGATTTTTGAGTAGCCAATTAGCCGTGTCAAAATATAATCATTACTGTGCTGATTTTTGCATATTAATTCGCATCATTTAAGCATACTCAATTTTGCCGCGAAATATGCCCAAATCTAATGCGGTCGAGAACTCTTCAGGCCGCTTCCTTCCACTCCACCACCAAGGTACCTTCATTATAGTCCCTACGGAACTCCATGAAAACTTGTACACAAGGCTTTGGGCAGGGAAATTTTCATAACAGATGATAGATAAATCTCAGATGATACAGTCACCCAAGAACATTAAAAAAGTAGTTGCTTTGGAAATAGGAAAAATGACAACTACTTCATTCACTCAGCAACTAGCATACATGACTTTCATACACTAATCACTGAGATACACTGGCATACCAATTTTTTGTCATCCATGCCCATCTGCGAATTAGCAGCTGGAAAAAATCAAGGAAAGCCATATCCCCGGGAGTCGGTGCAGGACATCGGCCATGTCCTTGTTCGTGATGCGGATTGGGCCGTGGTAATTTCGCCGTTGTGGGCACAGCATGGCGAGCCATTGACACCCTGGAGAGTTGGTGCTGAGATGGAGAAGGAGTTCATTGTGGAGACGTGAATTTCCAATGAAGGGTTGAGGCTCCCCCCGTTCCACATCGTCTCGTTCTCGGAAGATTGAAACAAAATTAGGAGAAAAGGGCATTAGGTTGGTAAGACATATGGTGATGCTCATCACCCACTGACACACACCACACACACAAAAACAAAGGTGTGTGTGGATCGGTGGAGAGGGGGAGTGAGGGCATGATTCAACATCTTTGTTCTCCTGCCACTTAACCCAAAGAATTTAGTATTTAATTCATTGAAACTGCTGACCTAAATAACATATGCTGCTGCTTTCTGGAATAAGAGTGTGAGAAAGATGTCACCCTATTGAAACATGAAAAGGAAATCTCTTGGTCTGCCCTCTATTGGAGGAAAACCATGCACAGAAAGGACCTTGCAAATTCATTGAGCAGCCAAATGTTTTGTACTCATCTATGGCTACATCCTGATTTGAGTACCACTGTGCTTGGATACGATAAGAAGACTATTTGTAAAAAGCTTATTACCTGAATGTACTGTAGTGCTTTATCCTGCTCTGTTTATTGCCATCTTGCCAAATAGGAGAAGATTATTGAAATGTCAATCAAATCTTCTATGATTCTGGTAAGACGAAATCAAAGAAAAAAATCCGTACTTCAAAAGCTCAAAAAAAACCAGGGGTATCCTAAACAATTATGGGTCCACGAACTCTGTAACTCTTTACAGCATAATTCGATAATGTATCGTATTTTGTTGAACATTTCAAACAGGCATCTTGCGGTATTGACAGCAGTCCGCGATACTGCATGTTAGAGTACATACTGCTGATCCCCGTAAGCATATGTTCGTTCATCACACTCAAGTTTGGAGCTTCCGCGGTTAGGAATATTGCCAGAGACTTGGACAGCAAAGAACTAACCAACCGGTCCCTTAACCTACCCGGACCGGTCGTTTTGTCAGGAAGACGGACCAAATGCAACGAAGGCAATCTATTTTTATTTTACGGGCCCAGGTCCAACGAGAGGCAAAGTTTGCGTTTATTTGCATCTCGGCGTTTTTCCCGGCACAGGAATAAGTAGCGTAAAGTCAATAACGGCACAGATGCAACGAAAAACATCGCGTCATTTTTTCCCGGAAGACGGCCAAATGACAACGAAAAACATCGCGTAATTTCCCGGAAGACGGCCAGATGCAACGAAAAACATCGCCGCCATTTACGGAAAGGACTCCAGAGCAACGAGAAAACATGCGTGCGAATGCAATAAAAACAGGCTAAATAAGAAATAAATACATAAATAAATAAATAAATTAAATAAAAATACTGGTGCATACTGCACTCTGATCTGCATGAAATTGGTATCTTATAGTTCGCAGTCGTGCGTGGTGATATTACGCTACGTCATCGTCGTGCGTGGCGCTATTATGATACGTATTGCCCCAGTTTACGTCATGAATACGTGTATGATAATTAAAAAACATAGCTTATCAAAAATGGTGCCGCTATCACCGACGAAAGCGAAATTGTTATGGGCATTTGTAACAGTGTCCCCCGCTGATAAAAGCATGCGCCTTCTGCGGGCAAAACCGTCCGAAATGCAGTTGGAAACCATGATTTCCAGTCAATAACGGACCAACTGCAACGAAAAACATCGCGTCATTTTCCGGAAGAGGGCCCAGATGCACCGAAAAAAATCACGGTCATTTTCCGGGAAGGGCCCATTTGCAACGAAAAACATCGGTCATTTTCCGGTAAGACGGCCCAGATGCAATGGAGAGCCAATGCGGTCATTTGCGCCGACAAAACTAGTTTGTGCCGGCCCAGATTGCAACGAAACGCATTTTCGACCGGTACCCAAGTTTCGTGGCTCTATTGCCTCTCGCCGTGTTAGGGTTAATGAATGGGCACACACCACCCAGCTCTGCTATGTCCGATAACGTATAAGATGGCATAGCATTATGGCAGAGGACATTGGATGTCAGAACAATAAGTTTGCGGCAATTATCCATTGGCAGTGCCCTGTGGTGTCACCAATTTGCTAAGTCAGTGTTGCCAGTAAAAAGGAACCAACGTGTCCCCCCAAACAGTTGATTTGCTCCGGGGAACTTATATTCGCCCAAACAGCCCAATTTATCAACTTTGAGAAGCCTCGCCCGTACATCGCAATTAGCCAAATATCAGTATAATGCGAAAAAAGGGTAATTTTGGAAACAATAACGGAACCAAATTTTTCATGGACGGACGTCTGGCGGACAGGAGTTAAATTAATATCTCTCCCGACATCGTTGAGGGCAGAAGACTAAAAACAATTGTGCAACTTGCAATTAATATTTTAGTTATTAAAATTGATTATCAATTGCTTCAACAGTTGTCTTTGAAAGTAGCATGAAAGCAAAAAAACTGGAGATGAAGAGAAGATAGTGATTATTCTTCAGTTCATCCAAAGAATTACAAGACTACTGGCCAGCATGGTCCTTATTCCTTCCTACACACACAATTCTTTTTCAATCGATTTCCTACACCTTGAAAACAACCTCTACATTTCCGTAGCTTCCTTCTACATAGCTAAATGCCATCCTGCTGCAGTAAAAATGCCTTGATTCAACGTGCAGCACTTACATTACCAAAGTCATTCTGTTCTATGTTTTTTGATAACCAAAGGTTTAAACAACGTACATGCAAAGGGAAACAAGGCGAACTCGTATTACGCGATACGTAAAATGAATGTCCCCCCCGCCGAATGTCCGATCACTAACATGCGATAAATGCAACTACAACACTCCCACACCCCCTCCCCACATCCTGCATAACATGCCATTTCCCCTCCACACACACCCTGCAACACCCTCTTTTTCCCCTCTCCCCAACACCCTCACCCCTCCCCACCACACTCCCACCCCTCCCCAAAACCCCCATCCCCAAGCACCATGCAAACACACCCCCATCCCCACCATGCAACACCCCACCCCCTCCCCAACACATGCCACACAACCCCCTCTTGCCAACACCCTGCAACACCCACAAACCCTCACCAACACCCCGAACAAACCCCCCACACCCCGCAGAAACACCCTCCCCAATACCCCCGCAACACCCCACCCCCTCCCCTATTCCATAGTAGTCTCATGTTACGAAGGAATTGGCCTATCCTACAAAAACCGTTTCAGAGATACACAATTACGCATAATTTATGAGCTCATTAGCCTACCTAAAAGATAGGCCGCATATATCACATACTTGCAAATTGCCAAAGATGTGCCCCCTTATAGGCTTTCATGCAGGGCAAGGATTTTTGAGTATCCATGTACCGTGTCAAAATATAGCATTACGATGATTTTGCATATAATAAGCTCATTTGCATACGCATTTTTGGCCCGAAATATGCCCAAATCTATCAGGGTCGAGAACTCTTCGCAACGCTCCTCCACAAGGTACATCCATTTATATGCTTACTAACTCCGAGAAAAACTTGTACACAGCTTTGGCAGGGAAATGTTTCATAAATTATAGAGGCAATTAAATACTGAATTAGCATATTTTAACGCCCAAAATCTAATCACAAGTCGCGAACTCATCCACCCGGCACCGCTTTTTTCCAACCAGTTAACATCATTGTCGCCCTACTGAACCTCCCAGAATTAAATTTGTATACAACATGGTTAAACATTTTTATCACGACTAACAGGGAAATTTTCATCATAAATTAGCAAATTAGATCCTGATTAGCATATCTATTACGCCCAAAATCCATCAAGCTTGAGAACTCCTCCACCTGCTTCTTTCCACCACGTTACATCATTGTCGCCCTTACGGAACTCCAGATAGAATCGTATACAACACGGGTTAACATTTTGATCACGACGAACGAACGACGAACGTAACGCTGCTCATTTCATAGTCCCCCATTCCGAACTCGTTCGGCGGGAACAATAAAATCCATGCAACCCTGAACTAGCAACTGTCTGTCTATTCCTCTTTTAAATCTAGTCTTCATATAGCTAAGTCCCATGTACTCGTATTCTATCCATTCCAATATACTTACCATATTTATAGTCTTGGCTATGACTCTCGAATTGCAAGGCCATCATCTGATGCAGCTCTACTTATAGTACGTCAAGGTAAATTTCATACAGGCTCCTCTGAAAGTACCATCAAACCATAGGGAAATTGAACGTACCATACTTTTATCAGAGGGTGTATTGAGTCAATCCCCACAATGCACAACCGTTTTGGGAATTTCACATCAATAGGGCCATGTGATCCAACAAATCCTATTCTTAACACATAAAACCCAATTTTTAACGCTCATTTTTAGCCTACAAGCGTTATTACTTAGGGAATTTTTTGTCTGATCATGAACTTCTTATGGTCTTTGGGACACTTCAGAACAACTTTTCTTCCCTCGTGCTGCATGTTTATTTTAGTACAGTACAGTATAGCACATTGCAATGCATTCTGGGATGATTCAAAACCACCCTCTGCCGTTGGCATTTAGCATTGATATGCATAACAAGAACGGGTCCCTCACTCTTTTCACAACAAAGCAAAGTGCTTTCATATCAGGTCGTGGAACTTCTA
>JAMKCH010067003.1:0-47037 GCA_023653785.1 Ophioderma brevispina
GTAAAGGGTAAAAGTCCGCCATTTATTAACGGGTTAAACCAAAATAGTCAAAATCATAAAAATTCAAAAGTTAAAAAAGTTAAAACAAAAGATAAACATACATATTTTTTCAAGATTCCATTTTTTATATCGAATGGACAATGTTATATATGTCCTTATTTAACAAATTGGTAAAATTCACATATTTGCGTAATTTTCAGACGAAAAGACTCAAAAAAGATAAGGCAGAAATTAGCACGTTTTGAAGATACATTGGAGGAAAAAACATTCAGAATCATCCCCAAAAGAACCATATAATGTTAATAAAATAGGCCTACACACACGTGACTAAATTGAAAGACATGGTAATGAATATCAATGAAAAATGACGAATTTGCTTTTTTAATACGCCGGTCTTGATATTGACGGACGAATTCGACGAACAGTTGGACGAAAATCAATGAACAAAGTTGATGAAATACATGACACAAAAATGAATATCAGTTACCGAAAAAATTAAATGGCTTTGTGTTTCTCGCGATTCACATTTTTAGGACGAATTCAATTGTCTGTTTTATTAAAATCAATAAAAAGTGTGAAATTAACTGGGAAACCTATAATATAATAGTGTAAACTGCTCCAATATCAGTTAAAAACAGCTAAATTCCTAATAAAAAATACATTCTTTAATTTCACCGGTTAGTTGATGAACGAGATCGGTCGATCGGAGTTGGATTGCTTCGTTAGCAATAAAAAGTACTAGGTAGGTCAGTTTAATTCAATTTGGAGGTTAGACAAAAGTTGAAACATCTCCACATATGATTCAAATAATGAATAGGTCTATATTATTTGCAAACAGTTTTTGTTTCGCCATGTACAAAACAACGGGTTATTCAGTTAATGCATTTCATGGTTTTCTTTTGTTGTTTTTATTTTTGTATTTATACTGTGCACGTTCTTGTAAATCGGTCAGTTTCGGTAGAGCGAGAATGGGAAATTTCTATCGAAAGACGTTCCTTGTTCAATTTCGAAGGAATAGACCGAGCTAGCACCACTGGCGAGTGCCAAATTGTGTAAAAGTTTTTCTATGGAGTGTAATACGCACTGAATGATGACTTGCGATTTATTTCCGTATGAAACACACGTGCTTACCCCACAATTTGGCACTCAATTTTTTTTACCCTCCTCGAGCCGTGTCTAACATATTAAGAGTACAAAAGGTCCGGGGCATTGAAACTTGTTTGGGTAGGGGCAGAGGGTGTTTTGAGTCAATCCCACAATACACCAATTTTGGGAAATTTCACCTCAATAGGGTCATGTGATCCCACCAAAATCCTGCCTTTTACCTTCATTTTAGCCTGAGTTAGTACTTAGGGGATTTTTAGCATGATCATGAAATGTTTTGTGGTCCTCTAACTTCTTGAATACTTTTTATCCCTAAGTACTGACACATGTTTTGTACAGTACAGTATAGACGCATTACAATGCATTATGGAATTGATTCAAAACACTCTGGGGTAGGGATGTGCTGCACGAATTAGGGTCTTTCGAACTGATTTTTTACCAATTTTGTAAGATGTAAATTTGGAGTTACAAATTGTGAGTTTTGTGGAAAAGCGAGGGTTTAAGAACTGAATCATATTGAACAAACCGTGTACATTTGAAGCCACTATCAGTGATTTTTTGACGATGTAAACAAATCGCGCCCCTATTTGTCATCGAAATACATTTTTTTGCACTGTTGTATTGGAAATTGTTGTAGTAAACACCCCTCTAAGTGGCTAAGCGTAACATGCCGTATTTGTCAAGAAATTCTGATTGTTATGCTTTATTTACTAATGAAAGTCGCGATCCGACTTTTTAAGGTCTAGAAACAGCCGTAAATGGCATCTTCAAGACCGCTTTAGCATGCTTAAGTGTCTGTTTTTTCCCAAAGAACTTTTAGAGACAAAATCGGCATTTTAAATTTGGAAAAAATGACTGATAGTATAGCTTTAACCAAATGTCACCTTGAGAAATTCAGTCATTTTGCCATGTTGATTTCTTAACAGGGTTCATCCCGGCCCCAATTTTCTACGGGAAAGCCATTCAAGCAACATGTCTCTTCTCAAAACAGCTTTCTTGTGAAGAAACAGGAGCCTGCTTACTTCACGACATTCATCAGTTTCGCTTCAACTTTTTGGGTCTCACCTACGGTCTTCAGCTCCTGGTCACGCTCTCTATGATAGTGGGTTATTTTGCTGTTAAAAGACAAACAAAGGTAGGTTATGCGTCTCCGTAAGCGGACTTGGTTTACCCCGGGTTTACCTCCCTGAACACTATATAATTCAAGAACCTTTACGGAATAAAACTGTTAGGGTCGATTGATATTCAATCGGTATGGAATATTTTTTACTCCAAAAGGTGTTCCGCGTAAATTAAAATGTGTATCTCGGCAAAAGACATCATGCACTGTTGACGGTTTTTGACTGTAAGGGACTGTGATCTGGATAAGATGTAAAATGAATAAGTTGACAGTCCTGGAACGCTTGCTTTATTCTGTTTCCACTCGGCATGCCAAAGATTTTGTTTATATTTCGTGGGAACACTTTTGACGTCAAAAAGCATTCGACGTCATCGAATACTCGACATAAGATTTAGAGTATAATCGAAGGCTGTCTTAATTCAGGAGACAGGAGAAGGTTGTCGGGTAAACTCGTTACAAATCGTGAGCTGAGAATTGCAGTGTTCAAACTGACATTTTGGACATGTTGAGATATGGACGTTTTTAAGGTTACAAAAAAAAATTATAAAAGAAATTTTAGCGAAGTAAGATCTTTAAACAAATTTACATTTTGAAAATGTAAATTTCAACAACATTATTAACAACATCACCAAAACCCAAAATGTCAGAATCTTGTAATTCTCAACTAACGAAATGCATGGTAATAGTTGAGTGTGTTCTGTAAAGAACGTCATTGCTTAATGATATTAACATTTTTGGTTGGACCCCAAAACATCAAACCATAATTTGAAGTATGAGACATCTCGTATATATATTTAATGTCATATATTTGAGCACCCACTTATGAACACTCCAAACTTATAAAGGTAGGTTGTTTGAATATTCCACCTTCACTTCCAAACAATCCATGAAACTTGAGTGTTTAGATGCCTGCGGGCTCGGGGTAAAGAAGAGGCCCGATGTATTCCCGGCATGTCGTAAGAGGCGACTAAAAGGGACTACCCCTTTTAATAGAGCTTGAATTGAATCGTTTGTAGTTGTTAACGTGGTTGTTAACGATTGCTTAGCACAACCTAAACTTGGTTATACCATACCTGATACATGGATATTTACTCAGATTTGAACCAATTTCTCATGAGCTTATTATTATCAACCTAGGAAATGGGTCCCACGGTATTAGCCACCAACTGTTGGAGCTGCGGGCAGTTGAAGTTTGGTTGAACGAAGAGATGAAATTTTCTTAGTACGATCTGAAGTTGGTCATACTTTTTTGACTCATGGATATTTACTTAAAATTGACCATTCTTCAGTTTTATCCCTTGTAATTGTGCTCTATTGTAAAACACATTCTATTGATTGTGTTTTGACTTTGCTCTAACGCCATCAAATATTATAATGTCAATCCCTTAACATAGATGTAAGCCATCAGATGAGTGAAAATGATCGTGACGATTTCCTGATGGCAGCGTAATAACAATAGCAAACAGCGCTTTGTCCCCTGTGGAAAAGCGCTATGTAAATGTCGTGTATTATTATTACTGTTTACCTTAAATTGTCAACATCAAAGGCTCCAATTTAAAAACATTACTTGCACTTTCACAGCTTCCCCATCACAAAATATTATGAATTTTCACTTGTGATTCTAGTTTGTATATTGGCTTATGCCGGGTTTTAAACGGATGTCGTGTGGTGACAATAGAGAGATCTGCAAACACCCGATGCAACCGCGTCCCAGTCGACTTCCATCTTCGTTCTTTGTCTCCGATATAATTCAAATAGTAACGGACTTAGAGTGCCTTTGATGATTCATTGGCACCATGTTGTTGAGAAGAAGTTAAAACTTGTGCAATCACTATCTTTTAAGCATTGCAGGTTTTATTTATGAAAATATTTTGGAATTGTTTTTAACGTTCCCAACGAACTGTCTTAATTAAAGTCATTCAATGCATTCTGTCTCGATAAAGTCTTCCAAGGACTTTATATATATATATATATATATATTATATATATATATATATTTATAATTCTCGTCGTGGTCACGACGTAGTGTCGAATCTGATTTTTTGGTCAAATTGAGTTAATATTGATTTACTGGTTGCATTTTATGTACTCATTAATTGTACCCAAAAATAAAAGTGAAATTACACTCCTAACCAAAATAGCCGCGTCGAATCCCACTCATGAGTTATGAACCGGGTTTTCACAAACAATCGAATACGTATTTCGATACTTTCCGTGTCCAAATATCTCAAGCACACAGATAAATTGTGGAACGAATACGTATTTCGCTGGGACACAGAGTGCTACTTCTTGCTCAAATCGATATAGGTCCTATCAAAGATTTTAAGGCAATCGGTGAAATTTACCTTTCTATACTTTTTTCCCCCCCCCAAAAAAAGTGGAGGATTGGTCATTTATTTCACTTTTAAGTTTTGTGTTTTATTATGTTACTTGTACTTATTGAACATACGGTCTGTGCGTCGTTAAAAAGATTAAATCCAAGTTTTGTAGTTTTAACATTTGTACAAATACACCAAATTTATTATTTATTTGGGGGGGGGCATAGTGACAGTAAACCCTCGTTTACCAAAGGGAGGAGGTACCACCCCAGGTAACCTTTTTTCCCTCGGTGCGCAAAACTTTAAAAACTTTCGTTAAGAAGTTTCCATATAATTATTTCACTTCCTTCTCCTAATTTTGGCGAAACCAATGTGAAGGTAGCACCTCACCGGGTACGTCGAAGTCGATTGGTGTAATGGTTCTACTACAGCTACTATACCCATTATTGAAAATGCATCATTCTGATTGTCAGTTTACTGCCCATTATTCTGCAATAATGGCCGCTACTGCATTTTATCATTTATCATTTATTTTCATTAATCACATACAAAATCACCTAAATAAGGCATATTCACTTAAAACCATACAAACAAACAAAATAAAATACATTTTTTTTTTAGTTAATAGAATAGAAAATTTGTAGTATCATCTATGGGCTCATAATGTATCCTCGGCTGAAAAATAAAAAATAATGGTCGCATTTATTTAGTTTTTCCGACCTCGAGGACATTATTCGCCTATAAATGTACTGTATTAACCCTTTAGTATTAGTTCATTTTGTTACATATTGTGTCACTGTATGGCTCTAAAATTATATATGATTAAACCTATCGTTTTCCATATCCTTTGGGGCAACCCGCATGTAAATCCACTAGTCCACCTTTTTTAATGGCAAAATTTCATTTTTTCATTTTATACTCTGTATGGTGTCGGGAATGACCACTTTTGCCAACTTGTTATCTTTGACGTCATTGTGACGGCCTACTAGGTTAGTTGGCACAGTAGAAAACGTGGACCAATGCTATAACGGGTATCCAACATCGAAATCATCTATTGCTTTATAATAATGCATTCTCGGGGTGTTTAACACCCCCCCATTAGTAAACCGTGTTACAAAAAACTTGTAAACATAAGTGCGAAAGTTTTGATTTTCTTTGATGTTAACTTGATAGTCGTCAAACTAAATAATTACTAAATATACATCATCATTTAAAAAAACTCGCCTTTCAGGAACAAATTGATATTTTCTTTGGGAATGTGTTTGTATAAGCGTTAAGTGCCCCTCATAAATTTTTTGATTATGTTAGATGTATGAGGATATTACCCATTTAATGGTTATTCGTTTCAAGTTTGGGTATATCTTTTAAGCGTGTACTACTTCAAAGATTGGAACTATATGTAATGAGAATGTAAGAAAACGAGAAAATAGACCACGTTTATCTCCTCCAATTCCAGTTACATTTTAAATATTTTCTGATCTCAATTTTGAACATTTCTAGCCAATACTTATTGTGTGTTACAACATGCATACATTTTTAATTTTATATAACATGCACTACAATGTTTGTGTTCCTTCAACGTAATTTACTCTTGAAATTTATGTTTTTTTTCTGCCAAGTAGATAAAACATATTGCCGACTAATTAAAGATATTCATTTTTTAAGGAGCCAATTTGTAAGAGGGTGTAATTTCTGAATTCGTTGGTCATCGTGGTCAGTCTGCGGCTATATTTGACAACGAACGATCATGCACTGATGTTTCCCACTTAAACCGCATGGAAGTCGTTTGTAATACAAATTTGCATGGTTTTTGTACCTAAACAATGCAATAGACATCGTCGTCGTCTTCCTCATCATTGACATCGTCATCGTCGTCGTCTTCATCAGCATTAGACATCGGCATCTGTCGTCGTCGTCGTCATCACCATCGTCATCGTCATCATCATCATCATCATCATCATCGATTCAGTACAGCTAGTGCATCTTGGGTTTCGTCGGTCCACGCTCGATGTTTCCTTATTTCAATCGTTATTGCCACCATCATCACCTCCATCGTTATTCTTATTCGTGGCATCATCGGCACATCATTTTAAAATAGTAAAATCCCGTACTATAGTAATTCCCATCCCCAACCTTAGAATCAACGGGGTTTCAGCAGTCGAATACTAATTCGTCTCCTTAGAGCACAGCGTATCAAACATTTGGGATTTGACAAACAATCGACACATTCAGTGGCCATTTTTGAATAAGAAAACAGTTGTTTCGTGGTATTTTAATACTGTCGCAGTTAGTAACCATTCATGTCCTTTAACATACACCACTTAAAATAGCCATGTCCTTTTATTTCATTTATTACACGCATTCATAAGTAACTCAAACGTTCAAAAGCCGTTTTCTCAGTAATCGCATTTATGCTGATTCGAACCTATGCAGAACCCACGACATATATATAATCATGCTTTATTTAATTTATGGAACACCAAAAACGAAAGTTATAACGCCGTTACAAGTTTGAGAGATGTCCATGATTCACTTGGTTACTACAGAATAATTCACAAAAATAAATTTGAGTGGTCCGCTGGGTGTTCTTGCGGTGTGGCGTCATGCGTGAACATTGCAAAAATAATGCCGGATGCCTTAGAAACGATAAACTATTTTAAAATGCAATATGAATTAGGAACTGGTGTAACTTATCAGTCATGTGACCCCAGAGAATTCCTTTTATCCGTGACATTACTGTCCTTTTTTCATTATCGTACTCAACCATTTAAGGTTGTCATTAGTTAGGAGTATGGCAGACTTAACATGCACATTCTTTGTATTCCTGGGCTTTACCCAATCCCCTCTACTTTTATAATATTATTTATTTATTTGCAATCCCAGAAGTATACCAATATCGAGTAACCACCCTACTCACTACTTGGGACAGTCAGGGTTACCACCCAACTCTTCTCAAGACAGACTGTGATATATGTATGTACAAATAGGACTCTCTCTTCTGGTACCAATCGGCTTAACGTCCTCTCCAAGGATCGGATATGCTCCTGGTTCATTTGCCCAGTCCAAGAATCACCAAAGCTAAACTCTAATTGTATTTATTAGTTTCTTATACAATAATCAAATTCCAGAATTTAGTACCTCGGTTCAATCACGCAAGTGGTCCTACCGGGATTGGAACCGTGGTGCTAAATGAGGTATAGTTGTGTGACTCCATTTCTAATGTATTGCTTTATTTTCATTCATGACTTGTGTGTCTAATTTTGCTACTTGTGTGTCTAATGTTAACAAAAGAAAGGTCACACAAGTATACCTGCGTTAACTTGGATGCTCTTCATCATCAAAAACGAATATCCTAACAAGTGAACCACTCTCTCCTCCCAATTGAGCTACGGCCTCTCTTATTGTGCCAGACATGCTTCTGAAAGGGCAAATTGTCTTTATTCATCCTCTTCTGTTTTAAAAACAGCATTGTATAGGTCCATTATGGGAAAGGTATGGGTTTAAATTACAAATTGAAAGTACTATCGGTGATCCACGCAAAAAGGCGTAAAAATACTTGAAATTTCTATTCCAATTGTCTAGGCTATCATTTGCGAGTAAATTGAAGAAATTTCATATTTTGTGAAAATGTGCCAGTGTCGCTTTTTTCACCTTTACCCGTTAAACCAATGACGACGTCTAACTTTGGGATTTCTTGGCCGCCATCGCCTAGATTTCCCGATTTATCACACCATTGATAGTGCCTTTCATAGAAAGAAGATATTATCATGGTGCTGTGTAAGCTTGATATGATAAAGGCGCTGTAAATCTTTCAGCACTCCGCTCTTTCTATAGAAATAATTATAGAATTAATTGATCAAATTTGCAATATTATTTCATGCTTAATCTTAAGGTTCGATCATATTTCACTGTATCTGCGTTGCGATGAGTTGTATTGCCTCAACTATAGTCTTTATTTAAAAAAACTGCATCGCTGTACCGCAGTAAAGTTAATTTCTTTTTAACTTTGTTTGCAGAAAGTAATCGTCAACGCAAATTTTTGTACAGTACAATGAGGTATGAACGGAACTTGGGAAGATATGTTTTAAGAAATACAGACTGTCCCAATAAAAACTGTACAATCAAACTAAAAATTATAAAAAATATAAACTGTGTTTTGCCAGATATTTTGACTTTATTTGTTAGACAAGATCCTAAGCTAAATCCTCGCTTTTATTCCTTCCAATTTGATGGACCCTAAGCGGAGATATTGTCAGTTGAACACAAAGATAAAATACCACTTGGGCCAGTTTCACCTGATGGTTCAAGAAACTAAAGGTATAAATCGTGTAGCATCATTGTGGGATTAAACCGTTTTCAAACAAAAGAAATATTATACAGATCAGAAGAGTGTAGGTATTATCATGCATTGAACTAATCAATATATTATTTTTCAGTGAAAGCACCAGAAATTATTATGTTGTCGGTGAAATGAGGGACTCGCTCTCAGGGGGACAACAATCATGAAATTAATGGAAATTTGGGGAATTTGACTGCTGAAACTAATGTAACAGTCAGTCTGTTGAGGGACAATGTGTGGACAGCGCTCTAATGTGGAGGGACATGTGGACAATGCTCTAATGTGGAGGGATAATTTACCCTTCTATTCCCCAATGCCTCCAAGATGCCAGGGAGGAATATGATGAAGAAAGCAGTGTTCAACAAAGAGCAATAAAGGGAAAGGATGGTTGTGTTCAAAGGTCTCAGTTTACTTTTAACAAGGGTGTTTTTATGGTTCTACCTTCTGCTGAAACCGGGAGTAAAGCTGAGCCAACAAGACTGGAATTGAATTTCCCAATGCTACATGTATTTATTAGCAATTGCGACATTATAAAGTTATAAATTATGTTATATCACAAGAAGCAGCACTTTATACCTTCTTTTTATTTTAATTTTCAATAAAGAATGTCTTGAAGGTGATTTTCAATGGCAACTTTGTCAGGATAGCCGAAACTGGCCCAACAGGTTTTTCAACTGTCTCAGATAATTAGCCATAACTCCTGAACTAGACCCCCAAATTACACCAACTAAAAATCTCATGGAAGCTGGAATACTCCTAAAAAGAATCAGTAAAACTCCAGTTGTGATGAATTGAAATTTTTGGCCAAAAAATCAATCTTTGATTGTATAGTTTTTTGGGACAGTCTGTATAGGCACGAAAGAGGTAGTGTACATGTACTCGTACATGGGTATTGAGTTGGCGATAAGGAATCTTGCATATTGATAAGGAATCTTACATATTGATAAGGAATCTTACATATTGATAAGGAATCTTACATATTGATAAGGAATCTTACATATTGATAAGGAATCTTACATATTGATAAGGAATCTTACATATTGATAAGGAATCTTACATATTGATAAGGAATCTAACATATTGATAAGGAATCTTAAGCCACAAAGATAGTTAGTCTCAGCTTCCTTCACGCATAGCTTTTTAAAATTAGATTTAGTTCATAGCTCTATGCGAAGGCGGCGATTTTTACACTTTTCTACATTTTTAAAGTTTTTTTCATTTAGGCGATATTCAGTACTTTTTCTTGACACAGTGTCTCAAAATTTGGAAACCAATTGAACCATACAAACAAGAAAGAAAAAGTGGAAACATTTGGACTTTATAGTATTTTTTCATTGTGTGAAATTTGTTTTATGCCTTGAAAACAGAAGAGCAATACATGAGTAGCACATATTGTATGTTTCTAAAAAACACCACGGCGCAAATTAAAAAAAAATCGCATAGGTTATAGCTTATTTTGTTTAAAAAAAACATAGCACATAGTTTTTTAGCCAAAGGAAGCTGAGACAAAAGTTCTTTTTTTCGCCTTACATATTTTCACACAATTCTAAAAGAATTACACCATGTTAAATTTACTTAATATTTCATTAAAGATGGGTGTTTCATAGCTTTAATTACATACAAATGTAAGAAAATTGTGAACTCTTAATTTTTTTCACAATCTGCGGCAATTATGGAAGAGCAAACGGACCGCAAAGAGTAGAGAAATTATGCCAGAAGTTACAAGTAAAACAATATAAGTGCGTGCTTCCTCAATGTATACAATATTTTTATTTTCGTATAATATTTCTATCATTAAAAATACCTCAATATTTCATGTATTTTTGAAATCTGGTGTTGGGGAATCTTATATTTTATGGTTACATATATTTTGAAATGTGTGCCTCCCAAAGAGAGGTTTGAAGTATTTTGTTTGTAAATATTTGTCATTTTAATAAAAGGTTTAATATTGACGAAGTATGTAGTGTGTTAAATCTTGAAGCATGTCTGTGTGTAGAACCTTGAGGCCTGAGGTAAACTATGACGATGATGGGATCAGCGAGTTGAACAGTAATATCAACTGCATGACCTTTGACACATGGTCGTGATAGACCACGAAATTAAAATGGATCAGTCCTCGGTTCACGTTTGTGATATAAAAAGTGTAAAAAATTTGATTTCAACGCAATTGCCAGTTTAGAACAACGGGTCATCACATGTGCTGGTCACAGCCACCGTTACATGATTTTGCCTTTGCTAACCTGTTAACTGGCAAGCGTTAAGCGCTTGTAGATATTTTTCTACGAACATTCATTTGACACAGCTGTTTGACCCCATGCAAATTGCCTCCTCTATTCTTAGAGCAATTTTAAGCAGTGGCGACACAATTTTGACAACTGATATAACTAGGGACATGCAAGAGCTATTACCTCCCCAAAATCATACAAATAAATTGCAGGAATTAGTTGTTAAACGTGTGTCGGCGATGATATTTTTGTTTCATTCTCGTTTTGTCGTAATAAATGAGACTTCAAACAGCTGTGGTGAAGAGGTTAATTTTGGAGAATTCAGCGAGGACCGCCCTAGATGTTACATTTGGAATGGCAGATGTGGTTAATTTTTGTTGTCCGGGTCAATAGGTTCAATATACAATTGCCAGAATTGTCTGGGTCATGACAATTTATATACAAGGCTAATTTTCAAGATGGCCGACATCTTATCTAAGAAAAACCGTATATTTCTTATTATATGGTTAATTTTATCCTCCTTTCTTTCTTTCCTCTCCTTCTTGTTTTACTCAAGAAGTTTCCCAGTGAACAAATCACTTTTGATCGAGTTTGAGTTGAAAGTCACAACCTTGTATGGTTTGTTCTGGGGGTTACGTGCTAGTTTGTTTTCACTAAACAAGGCAAAGAAATCTCATTTTCCATAGCACATTAACTTTTATTCACCCGTGAATTAATAACATTCACCCCTACATTGTTTTTAGTATGATTGATGGTGCCCAAAACACAAATGTCAGTTCATGTCCCGCTGTATCACATGTTTTAGGCCATCATTTTATAATAAACATGCCAATAACATTGCATCCCTGATGAATGAAATATTGTAGCTTTTGACGGTTGTGTATTGATACGATTCCTAATTGGTAATTCATTGATTTTGAAGCAGTTTTCTTTTTCGGCCAATATTGGCGCAATAATATGCCGTTTTAGATAGGATTTTAGAATTGTCTTAAAAATGACAAAAGTGCAGGGAAATAAAGTACAGGTGTGGCAGGAGATATCGTCTTCCGGACTCACAGTCCGCCTACAACGTGGAAGCATAGGGTACGTACTCGATTCAGTTGACTCTTCACGCAACATTAATTTCACGCTTTATTCCGTTGTCGTTTACCCTGGTCATCGCTCAACCTTGTTTAAAAATTAAGTAACTTGTTTAAAAATTAAACAACTTGTTTGATATTTAAACAACTTGTTTAAAAGTTTAAGCATCAGTTTTTTTTTGATTTTTTAAACAAGTTGTTTAATTTGACTTTTAAACAAGGTTGAGCGATGACCAGGGTAAACAGCAGTTGGTTAAAGATTGCGAGTTGTTAAAAATTGTTTAAAACTTATACAACCTTGTTTAAGACAACATGTTATAACAACAGACTAAACAATGTTGTTTAAAACTTAAACAACATTGTTTATAACTTAAACAACAGCACTTTAAACAACCCTCTTTTTCAACAGCAAAATTGTAAACAGTGTTCTAACAGTGTAGACAAAAAGCCTCAGAGTACAAAAATTTATTTTTAAACCATAAAAGATCCTGAATCAATATTTTGATATTTAAATTATGGTTATAGGAGGAATCAAATCAATTTCAAATCAAATCAAATCAATTTTATTCAGCAATGCAAATTCAAAGAAATAACATATCTATTAAATACAAAGTAGAACAGATTCAAATTTTAAGTAGATAATTGAACAGTGGAAAAGAACTACTAATGATGGGATTATGACGCGGTCCAGGCAAAAGGTGAAGCGAAATGCAAACGAGACAGAAAAAATGAACTATAATAGTTTTGTTTAATGACACAATTAAAACAATACTAGCACATTTTGAAGGGCGCCCTCAATTTCAAAGTTGTTGCGATTTCTGCATAGTTGTGTTGGTAATTGGCCCAGTACACTATACCTGCGACGGTATAGCTCAAATTGCGTATTTGCTACCAAAAGAAGGTAATTTTGTATTAATATCGGGGATCCCCGGTAATACTTCACCAGCGGCGCTGGGAAACGCCAAATTTCTGCTCAATCCATAAATTTGTGCATCTCGTATTCGTACTCATCGATCAGCGTGTCTTGCTGGGTCCCACGGATCAAATATATGGTTATTTTTATTTAGATGGCATCAATTTCACACAGGAAGGATCTAAATTTAGGGTTTCCAGTAGATATTGGAATTTATTAATCGGGGATCCCCCGATATAATTACAAAATTTCCCTTCTTTTGGGGCAACCACACATGTTTGGCATTATCGTTCACAGGTATGGCGTTACTAGTCAATTCCCAACACAACTGTGCACAAATCTCAAAAATTTTGAAAATTGGGGGCGCCCTTCCAAAAAATGTGCTAATATTGCTTAAGGGAGTTTTCTCATTAGCATTGGCAATCAAATAACCTTTAGCGGTCCAATATTGTGAAAAGAATTTTAAAATGTATTACACTTTTTTGGGCTGCCTACTGCATGTCCTGGAAACAAACTTTTTGGCCTTGTGTGAACTATTAAATTCTCTTCATCAGTAATTTAAACTATCAAAATATGCGTATCATCTAAATCTTTTGATCTATATGCGTAAATAAATTGATATAAGGCTATATTAGAGTTTGCTTGTAAATACCCAGATAATCTATTGATAATAATGATTAGCCGACTTTCCGGACTTATTCCAAAATAGTCTACTCCAATCGAACAGTAAATGGGCACCACGTGTACCCAGTAGGTATCACCCTTGGATCGGATCAATTTCACACGGGGTCCATCGCACTATAAAATCCCAATAAATTGCTTTATATGGCAGGTGTTTGGCTGGCGGACGTATACATAAAAGACTATAAGGACAGACCCCCGCAGTATTTGTATTACATTTCACAAAACAGTAATTAGAAGCCGGAGCCATACTATTGCTATACATTTTAGCTAATTCAGCAGACTTCTTGAATAGTCGCTAAAAGTGTCATCATGACATTGGTGTTTTTGCGTCGATGAATATTTTAAAAGACAAACGCGTTCCTGCGCGTACGCAGTCTTGGTAAGGCTAAGCTCTGACAGGTGCTAATCGAGAATTTGCTTTGAAATAATTTGTCATGACGAGGTTTAAAAAAAGGCGCTAGGAAAATAACCCAAAGGTGAAATGGATCCCTGAAGATGGACGGGAAAGAGCAAACCCAATTGGATCAAAACCGAAAGAGCGATTCAAATGAAGGTTCAAAGTTCGGTGCGAATACCGAGGCGGGCTGGGGTCCAATGACTTTCCGATGGATGCAGAAGCTAGGACATCCTTTAGTTTACGGTCCACAGAATCTTGTTGTGGTCTTTCAAATCAGTGCGATAGGTGTGTATGTTGGGCGGGTACTCTAGCAATCGAAAAAAAAAAGATTTCAGCTGAAAAGCTCCCGGAGGTCTGGCTTTATGACCACCATCAACGACATAATGGGGTTTTTTATGATATTGTCATCCCCATACACATACTTAGGCCAAGGACTGCACCGGCCAAAGAATTGTTGCATGTGGTGCGTTCTTAGTGGGTTGGGCACAATGGTCTGTGCTCTACCACAATTCATATATGAACAAAAAAAAAAAAAAAATCCAAATACGGAATTTAGGATGAGACTATCACGTTAATCAAACCACTGTTCATCAAGATCAATGCATTTGGATTCGAACCAGGGTCAAAATCAAAAATGGAAGTGAGGAATGCACTTTTTTAAAGGAATGCAGACGCAGGATCCCAGATTGACAAAGCCATGTGGTTTATCATAGGGACAAGCAGTGTGGGGTATTGGCAAACACAATATGGCCCCTACTTTGACTTTCCTTGACGACCATGTTGGCAAAACATCTATGCCCGCTTACTTAGGTAAGTTGTTTCACCATCAAGAATAAACGGTAAGAATATATGAAGATACGCACGGTAAATCCGTTGACCGATTTGCGCGTCTGCACTAGTGGACTGGGTATTTGGAAATGTATAAAATTGAAATGAATGTTGATCTTAGGTTTGATTTCAAATATATTGGTTCTGTAAAGAAACAATGGCATTTCAAATGCTTTAAAGGTCCGCTTATACTTACTGCATCTGCGTTGAGGTGACTACCCATAATACCTGGGGCAGGTGCAAAATAAAAGCAATACTTAGTCTAGGCTCTTGCAAAAAGTTCACCGGGTTGGTTCTTGTAATCTTGTGTGGATCGATAAGTTGATTTGGAATTCACTCAGAGTGTTCTTGATTAGATCCATTTAACATGTTTAAGTTCATTTGGAACTCACTCAGGGTGAATATCAAGCTGAATTAGTAACAAATTAATTGTTGTATCTATATAGAACACTCTAGATGATTCCCAAATCTATATATTGGATCTGTAAAAGATAATTTTTGTGGTGAGTGTAAAACTATCCTCATTTAATTAATAATTAGGTTCGACCTTTGATTGTCATATTCTTTGCGGATTGTATCACAAACGTATTTATGATTATAATTATAAAGATAAATGGCATTGTTTTAATCATTGATTTGGTTGTCATAACAAACACAGCACTGTTATTTGCATCAACAACCATTGCTCCCATATACGGCTATGTCCTGAGTGCTTCTTGCCTTTCCCTTGATGTGGATTTCTACAAGCCATCTGGGACTAGTAATACTGTCAAACCTGGAGATCCTAACTTCATTGGAGCCTGGTGGCTGGGCTACCTTGTTAATGGATCTGCACTTTGTTTTCTTAGCCTTTTTGTCGCCGGCTTTCCAAAAGTAAGCTTTCCTTTATATATTTATGTCGAGGTAATCAACAAAATCACCCATTAACTAATACCTGATTATTTGAATGTGTTGTTGTTTCTTAAGTTTACTTACACAGAGAATTCCACCTTGGAATATTTGATGAAAGCAAAAAGGTTCTAAAATAGACATTTTACATAGCAATTGTCCATCTATGTTACAACGCTCTCATTACTCCAGGGAGTACTTGAGCTGACTCAAGTGTGTAATATGACCATAATAGGAGTCAAAAAGGCTGGTTTGGTAGAGTGCACAGGACACTTCACTGCGTAGATATTCGACTACTGACCTTCCTCGTAACAAGAGATCACATGGGTTATTATATAACGCATAAAATATTTCTGTCATTGATTGGTGGATACTATATCACGTGTCATAAAATATTTCAGACTATTCCCCAAAACTCCACAGTAGGGAAAAAGTGCCCATAAAAAGTTACTATTTCCCCATCTCGGGGAAATAATCAAGTTTTTATTGGAACTTTTCCCTGCATTGGCATCTTGCTCGTGCCTCAAGATGATTGATCTGACCAGGTAAGCGACCCGACCTTTGACACTGCATCGATCATGCTATTACAAACCATCCTCTTGATACTAAGCTGAGGTGTGAATCAAGTTGGTCTCGCAACTACCATTACTGAATGTGAGCGCATTCACCCCTCTTTGACTTCTACCTTGGAAAATAATATTCAATGGAACACTTTAAATCAAGCATAAATAAGTCTCTGAGATCAGAAAATAATTTATATTGGAAATGTGTTATTGAGCCGTTTCTTATACAAGGGAAGACTGCAAAAATCCTTGAAAAGGAAAAAATGGATCTCACATGGAAATCTAAAAAAAAAAAAAAAAAAAAAAAAATGGATTGTCAATATCTTCAATAGGTTCAATTACCATTCAATAACACAATCAATAACCCAATTTTGAGTATGCTACAAGATCATGTTTCACACAATCTTACAAATGTAACCACTGCAAATCGGACCAATCCGAAATTGTACTCTCCATTTTGACGAAGCATATCTTTGTTCTACATATCGCATTGAAGTGAAATAAACGGCAAATAAAAGCTTACTTAGTTGGCTTTAAGGGCATACCAAACATAGATCCATGCGTACTTTAGTTATTTACAAAATGCCTGTGTTCTGAGTGTTAACATATTTTTGGGACAGCCTGTATGTTACAACGCTCTCATTACTCCAGGGAGTACTTGAGCTGACTCAAGTGTGTAATATGACCATAATAGGAGTCAAAAAGGCTGGTTTGGTAGAGTGCACAGGACACTTCACTGCGTAGATATTCGACTACTGACCTTCCTCGTAACAAGAGATCACATGGGTTATTATATAACGCATAAAATATTTCTGTCATTGATTGGTGGATACTATATCACGTGTCATAAAATATTTCAGACTATTCCCCAAAACTCCACAGTAGGGAAAAAGTGCCCATAAAAAGTTACTATTTCCCCATCTCGGGGAAATAATCAAGTTTTTATTGGAACTTTTCCCTGCATTGGCATCTTGCTCGTGCCTCAAGATGATTGATCTGACCAGGTAAGCGACCCGACCTTTGACACTGCATCGATCATGCTATTACAAACCATCCTCTTGATACTAAGCTGAGGTGTGAATCAAGTTGGTCTCGCAACTACCATTACTGAATGTGAGCGCATTCACCCCTCTTTGACTTCTACCTTGGAAAATAATATTCAATGGAACACTTTAAATCAAGCATAAATAAGTCTCTGAGATCAGAAAATAATTTATATTGGAAATGTGTTATTGAGCCGTTTCTTATACAAGGGAAGACTGCAAAAATCCTTGAAAAGGAAAAAATGGATCTCACATGGAAATCTATAATAATCGTCCAAAAGGTGTCCTTAAATTTGTCATTAATGCGGTTATTGATAGTCTACCATTTTGTACCAATTTGAAACTATGCGGGAAGCGGCTCGGTGACAGATGTTCTCTTTGTAATAACAGAGGGACTTTGCATCATATCTTAAACAACTGCAACATGATGTTGAATCGATACCTCTGGCGGCATAACAATGTCCTGAAGATTATCCTTGATTGTTTTCAGCACAGTGTTTTGTATCGCGAAAAGAGAATTCAAATATTTTCCGATATCAAGGGTCTACTTGTATGTGGGGGAACTATTCCACCGTCAATTATTTCAACCTCAGAAAAGCCTGTTATTGTTATCCTTGAGCCATCAACCAAAAAGATTACTATCATTGAGCTGACCACCCCCTTTGAGAAAAATATCGATGCGGCCCATGCTAGAAAGGAAGGCAAGTACGCCTCTCTCTTACTAACGACATTAGGGACGCCGGCTGCCCAAGTGCTTTCCATTATGATTGAAATTGGGTCGAAGGGTGGTTACCACGGCTAAACAAAATCAGGCTTCGACGCATAACCCCCGCAACCACGCGCAAGTGGCTGTAAGCTTGCTATTAACTAAAACGGGGCTCCGTCTGCTCATTACAGTCCACGGTAAGGGTATTAGCCGGTGACTTTGTTCAGTTTGTAGACTTATGGACACATCCTTTTCACATTCTTTTGCGGGGACAATTGAATATTAATTATATAAAGAACAATATACAGATGGTTGAATCTTAAAAAGGAATTTTATTATGGGATAACAGCCAATTTTTGGAAAAAAAAATAAAGATTTGATGACGTCCCGGCATTGATTGGTTTATTATTTTGCTTCGGGGGGGGACCCGTCAGGTAAAAAATGACGTCCGTATCCCCACATTGGAAAAAAACAAGCCGATTATCGTCATCGTAAGTCGGTTTTTGAATCAGTAGGGAAAGGTAAAAATTTTGTAACCTGTTTTGGACATAATAAACGTGTCTTGGAAAAAATATAGCACTCTGCAGAGGGCCCTATGTACAGACCTTGATTTAACCATAGTCGATTTATATAGAGCGGTCGCCCCCGGAGCAAACTGATACTGATAACTGACCACGTGACCGGTACCTGACACGTGACACCAAAACTATTCATATCGTTACCGTTTATAACGACAATACGCAAAGAAGCAGCAGTTGTAATCTCCAGTTGTCACGCGCAATCGATAAGATGTGAGACTCTACTGTAGTAAAGGAATCTAGTTTCAATGCATTTGAGGGCGTAAGTAAGACCACCTTTCGAACCTAAACCTATAGGATGATATCTAGTCGCCTCTTTTCTACCGACCTGCTTGATAGCTCAGTCGGTTTTTAGAGCGTCGGACATGTAATACGAAGGTCGCCGGTTTTGTTCGAATTTCCGGCCAAGCGCACAGGTGTGTTTTTTTCAACCACTATCGTGCGCTGGTCCATCTCCAGGGAAAGATTAATTAATATATATTTCAATGCAGTTCAAGTATCGTGTGGTACTTTTCAAAGGGACGACTTTACCAGCATCGGGGTAAGCTATTATCTTAAATTGTTTTTCAACAGTTCAACATTCAATCAAATGCAAAATATGCTCCTTGTGATTCGCCATGAAACAGTAATAGTACCAGTGTCATGTCACGCAAGGAATTTGAAACATTTAACCTTGCATGCAATAACATTGGGTTCCGAATTTGACACCCTCAACTTGTTTTACATCCAGATTCAGGTGATGAATTCAGCTGTGCTTTTAATTTGGTTTTGTTTGATGTACACAAACTCCATAAACTCCCCTGCAAAGTATCTCAATATCAAACATATCCCTTGAGACATACTCTGCCATGGCTACAGGGCTATGCCCTGTAGCCATGCGCACCGATACACTCAATTATCAAAACAGCCCTATTATAATTATTATACACCCTCCAGAACCATTGCACTCCTGGATTGCAATTTATATTTGCTCGTCTGGCCTTGTGTTGCTCTAAATCACATAAAAGGAGGCAATTCGCTGTAGAACTTAGTTCTCACGTAATAGGATTGTCCTCCCGCCAGCGATCCAAACAAATCACAGGGCGATGACCATCCTTGAACAAAAGTTGAATTTCCCTTGTGATTTTTTTACCGATTGCTGGTGCCAACGATTCTGTTACGTGCACTCTACAGCGAACGCACAACAGTGGGAGGAAAGTATATAGCACCTGTTCAAATGTTGGCAGTTGTCTGAGAATACGTGTTATCATAAGCCACTAAGGAGAGATCAAAGGGTATCCACCGCCTGCCGATTATTTTCGTATCCGGTCAGTGAGCGCGTGCTCACCGGGGCGAATACATAACTCATTTTATCAGGTCGGTGACCGCGTACTCGCCTGATCGATTTACTGAGCGGGTGGATGATTTTCTTCTAAACCGCGTTGGGCACGAACATTGGTTTATAATACTTTACTTTTAGAAAAAAATATAGGTTTTCAATAAAGAACAGATCCCAATTGTTATGATAATTATTTAGACTGACTTAGTGGTTGGATAAATTCGTTATCTGGTTCAGCGTCGCTCTGATGTACGGGGAATTACCATGCGCTTAGCCACATACCGGTGTCAATATATTACAACAGCGTCCATTTTTTTGTGACTGAGGTCCTAAACCAACCATCTGTCTATTGTGTGCTCCCATTGATTGTGTTGTATGCATCAATTGTTTCAAGGCTATTTGCTGTAACCCAACTGGCATCGGCTACAACCCACGGTTTATTCCGTACATGTTGGCTTATGGTAGCTATGACCACTCTCTCATGGGGGACACTCAGTTTCGTTAACACCGGTTTCATCCTTCGGCTTCACCCGGCTGGGTCTTCGCGCATGATCATTCCCCGTCTCAGAGCTCCGCTTAACACCCTATAAACGAATACTATACAGCTGTTTACCAATCTTGGACTACTGAGTGAACAAAAGAATTTCTTAATTCCTTTTCATTTCGATTTCTCATCAAAGATTCGCATGCAAACCCGCTACAAGTTATTTGCAAAAACGATCTTTCGTCAGGTTTACAATCAATCCATGATGGAAATAAAGCCACAACCTTTATATCGCTGCCAGTTTTTGAAGCAGTCATAATGTTCATGGAAGTGTTAATGATGATATATCAAGATAACCCGTATCATATAGGTATATTTAAGACTTATTCAGGAGTGGTGCTAGTTTGTAGGTGGTTGTGATTTTGCGAAATAGGTTGTAAGTATGTGCTGTGTGTGTTTTTATAAATTTTTAATTGGTGACAGACCCTCTGTGTGACTCTAACACTCTACAGTTCTCCCTAGAGACGTTGGATTCAAAAAGACATGGCCCTCAACAAGAAAAAGCCCCACAAAACACCCGGCTTCGACTACGCAGATATGATGAAAGGCTCCAGCTACTAGAGAAGGTTACCACGTTCAATACACTGATAATAAGGTACGTAGAATTTTTATATTCATTATATTTCAAACGTTTCATTCCAACCCACCTGCCAACAAGACAATTTTGAAGTCAGAGCGATGTAGTTATAAATATCACTCTCAACATCTCGACCGGATGCCGACCCTATTGCACTTACAGATCTGAGTGTGCCCATGCAAAAAGAACGCAACTAGGAGATTTCCGGAGGATGGGGCCCTCATGTTTTAACAATCGTGTTTTTGCTGCATATCCATAATGCTCGCAAATTATACGTGTCTCACTGAGTGAAAGAGCTAAACAAATCGATATCCTTCCTATAGAAAACTTTGTTAAATTCCGCTATCCCTATTTATTTGTTATAAGCACAGTATCCTGTGTTCATAAGGCGTAAGTGCGCTATTATTCCACACGTTAGTGCTTCCCACAACCCAGTTCCACATCATTTCGATTCCACGTTCGATTTGATAAGATGGCACTATGATTGTGCAATGAAACAGGCTACCCGTCCACTACATAGTGCCGGTTTCCACTACTTTAATTATACCTGTCCAATGTTATGGTACTTGATGCACGACGCCCCCGTTGAGATCATTGTTGGTCATCTTTATTTAGTCCAATTATGATTTACAATAAACATCACTGTTGTTATACAAGTCCCATTGCTTGCGAGCCGGGTTCTGCCTCGTGCGTATGTATCTATGTATGAACACTAAAGACGGATTATTTGAATCTGGTTTTATAGAACAATTACGTTTTTAATACTTTTAATTAATATGAACAGCAGAAACGCTAGCATTTCCAATACATTATAGTTGAACTTTCTTGTGGGAAGCACTACTAGTGGTGGAATAATACCTGCACTTACGCCCTAAGTGTTTTCACTGCTCAGAACGAAGAAATCAAATTCATTCAGACTTTGAATATGTCCTGAGCACCAGAGGATATCGGGTTGTAGGAGTAACTGATGTTATGTTCATCATTTAGGTTGACTGCATGCCCGGCTTGCCTGTCCTGCCCAGGGCTAGTGACGTTCATTGTGTCTATTTGGCATGCTTCTTCTGTAAGCATGCCGGTATTACTTCACACATTGGCTATTGTATGTGTTAGTCCTACCTTCACCTATCACAATCAATATCTCAGCACGTCTATAGAGTACAATACTACGTTTTTTCAAATTTCCAAATATGCAATCTATATATCAAGCTAAAGGAACTTCAGTTTTTTGGAATCAAAAAGAATTCTAGTTTTGGTCCTAAAGATGCAACATTTACGACAGACTGACTAATGAAATCTGTGGAATACTGATGAATTTTGTATCTCGAGGGTACTATAGGACTTTGTCGTCTGAACTGATGTAAAAGTTGTCTTCAGGACTGGTCACTGTTAGTGATTGCGAAATGCAAAAAATCGAAAAAATTATCAAAATCAGATTTTGTCCATGTCTGTAACAAGGATAGGATCCCAACATGCCCACAAAAAGACAGGACAAGAATCAGCCTAATTAGGACCAAATCGATATTTTGGCATTACTGAACTTACTACAACACGTAATTGAATGGAATTCGTTCTTTGAACCCTGCCGTTTTTTGTCTCGCCTGAGCTTTTTTCGGCAGAGACTTAGTATCACTTTTCTGTCTGTCTGTCGTCTGTCTGTCCGTCTGTCTGTCTGTCTGTCATGCTGGTCTGTCGCCTGATGTCCTTGTTCACGATGTTGTGAACGATTTATCTGGTAGTTCCGTAAGTGCTATGATATTAACTTTGGTTGAAAGAAGCGGTCCACGGTTCTCGACCTGATTAGATTTTGGGCGTAAAATCTGCTAATTAAGTATCTAATTGCATAATAACGAAAATTTGCCCGCAGGCTTGTTACAAAAAAACAAACGAAAAAAATCGCCAAAAAAAGTTTCTTTCTTCTAGGTTTGGACATGTTTTTTAATATTTGCGTGTGTTCTTCTATTATCTTTCTTTTTCTGGTTCCTTCTTTCTGTTCCTCTACTTTCTTTTATGTATTCCTTCTTAGAGATAGTGGGGTGCTTTACTAGTAATATCAAAGTGTTATTATTGAAAATTATTAGTGTCTTATAGCATTTAAATGAGGTAAGACCAGTAGGGATTTGCCAGGCTCTGAGAGATGGGACAAGCAGTCTTAAGACTTAAACCACCTCTTGCATCTATAAGTGATGTGTGTGACAAGGAAAGTGGAGGGTGTGAACAGAGGAACTCGGTTACGGGAAGTGGGGTTGATGGTCGTATTGAAATGGTTAGGCACGGGGAGGAGTCTGATGGGAATGATTGTGACAATTCGGTTGGGTGTCTCTGAGAGAATAAAGAAGTGTGGGAAAGATCTGGTGAAAGTAAATAGTGGGGAAAAAGCAGGTTAGCCGTTAAGAGTT
The DNA here is from genome assembly GCA_023653785.1 of Ophioderma brevispina. NCBI lineage: Eukaryota > Metazoa > Echinodermata > Ophiuroidea > Amphilepidida > Ophiodermatidae > Ophioderma > Ophioderma brevispina. Next base: position 23,621 of record JAMKCH010067003.1, read on the forward strand.
CCGTAGGCGTATGATGATGTAACTTGGTGGAAGTATCGGCTGGAGAGTTCTCGAACTGATTAGATTTCGGTCGTATTTCGGGCACATTAGTTGCAAATGACTAATTAATATGCAAAAAACAGCGTAATTGCTATAATTTTGAAACGGTACATGTGGATACGGAAATTCCCTTCACTGGCATGAAGCCTATATGGTGGCATCTTTTTTCCAATTTGAGCGTGTGTGATACAGCGGCTTATGTATGCAAATGAGCAATTAAATATGCGTAATTACTGTATCTCGGAAGACACGTACATCGATAGGCAAAATCCTTCGCTGCATGAAAGAATACTATGGCCATGCAGCTTTTGGTTGAAATCATAATTGGGTCAAAGTGCATGTGGGTGGCCGATTAAAGGGCATTTTTTTGATCCATTGAATCTAATTAAATATGCATAATTGTGTACTCACGGAAGATGGTAATTGGAAGCAAAATTCCTCGCTACCCTGAGACTCTATTGCCGTACATCTTTTGTGATTAATCACAATTGCGGTCAAGTGCAAGTTGATCAATTAAAGGAGCATTGTTTGATGCAATTGATTCTAATTAAATATGCGTACTTGCTTTATCGCATAAAGGGTACTTTGGTCTGCAAATTCCTTCGCTACATGAGACTACACTATATGGTAACATTGTTTGTGTGAATAATAATGTGGTCAAAATGCATGTGTGCCACTTAAATGGGCATTCTTTGAGTATGTTTAAAAATGCAACTAATGCTAAATTCTTGGTCCATTTCACCAAATTTTCTCAGGTTGTCAATGGTCAGTGTGAATACTAACCTTCAAAAAGAATTTGATTCAGGAGTTTGTTTTACCTTACAATAATTAGGTCACCATGTGTTTTTTGGCCGTATAGGGCTGTGTGTGATTTGTAGTGTATAACAAAACAGGTGTACCAAACAGAAGACTTATCACAAAAGGGGGGGGGGGAGTACCCACAACAAAGGTATTAACATCAATATAATATAGCTAGATCAGTGCCCACGTTTTCATTGAAATGGTTTTTCTACTTCTGGTCTCTTTTGGGTTGCCAGCCTGTTTTACACTTGGAAATTGAAAAGACGCAAAATTGTGCATTTCACGACGTTCTGGACCCCGTAGGCTACTCAATTTTAAATGTTGTCACATGATTTTTTTTTCAAAAATAGTGTTTGCCAAATTGATAAATTTTTTCATATTTTTACTATTTAGTGATTTTAAGGATTTTTTGGCATGCCTTTTCATTATTAATATATTCTACAATGGAAATGTTTTTGCCCTGGGGGGGGTTGTCAATGAAGAGCATGAAATTAAATGATACACTATAAATGCAACCCGGGGGCTACCCCTACCATCTCTTTGTTATGATTATGTTGGGGACATTTCAGATTTAATATACTCACCAAACTGGAAGATTTTGTGACCGCTATGTGGTATCAATGAAAGAGTGAGAATTATAGATACTATAAATGCAAACCCGGGGTGCTACTCCTAAACTCTCTTACTTGTGCTCATGTGGGGGACTTTTACAAGATTAATATCTCCACAATGGAAACGGTTGTGACCCCTAGGGTGGTTGTCAAATGAAGCGTGAAGTATAGAATACTATCAAAATGCAAAACCCGGGTGCTCATCCCTAACATCTTAGTTTGCTCTTGTTGAACTTCTCATGATTAATATCATCCCCACAATGGAAATGTTGTGACCCCGGGGGTGGTGTCAAATGAAGAGCAGGAAGGAAAGAATACTATAAAGCAAATACAGGGGTGCTTAGGGCTGGGGGTGCCTGAACATCTCTGACTTATGCTCGTGGGGTTTTCAACTGCAAGATGAATAGCTCCACAATGGAAAATTTGTGCGCCCTAGGGTGGTGTCAAATGAAATAGTGGGAAGTAAAACTAGTTAAGATTGAGTTTATCTGGTTGCACCACTTTTTTTGGGTACCCCTGGACTTGCACAGTTGCACGCTGGTGTGCTGCTTTTTTGTCTTACATTAGCGCGAAGCAGCGAGACTTGTGGTTCGATAACCGCCTTTTTTTCTTTTCTGTCATTCTTTCAGTTGGAAAAGGTTAATTATGAGAATTCTACAGACTTCTACTCCAATTTTAATCTATTTCCTGCAATTTATGATTTTTAACTCTTTCAGGTAAATCACTAATAGTGTCTTTATTTCTGAAGAAGATTCCCGTAGATTTAATTTCGTGGAATTATGGGCTTGGTATGCTCTCATTTGGATACTTCACTTGAGACATCTCAATCATTGAACTACAACAATTCTTTTAATCCTGCAGGGACATTCTCCGCCATGTCGGGGTCAGTGTGGACATAAGTATCGGTAACCATAAGGGACAGTTAGAATGATTGCCCATTGTAACTTGTGTTTTGGACATTCCACATTCTTGAACCAATCCAATTTGTAAACAATATATGTAATAAATTTTATTGTGCATTTGTGCATAGGCTCATATGTTTGTGTTTAAAGATATTTCCACCTTGGCATCCATGTGATGTCGTACCAGAAATTAGGGGCTCTAAACCTGTACTGTTCAAAATTCAGATAATTTGTGCACAAGACTCATTTAGTTTGTGTTTAAAGGATATTTCTGACCGTGGCATCCATGTAATGTCGTAACAGAAATTGGGGGCTCTCGGGGGGGGGGGGTGGGCTCTACTTTACTGTTCAAATTCCAGATCATTTATGCACAAGGCTCATTGTTTTGTGTTTAAAGGTTTTTTCTTACCCTTGGCGTCACGAGATGTCGTATAAACAGAAATGGGGCTCTTAACACGTACTGTTCAATTCAGATTCCTTTGTGCACAAGGCTCCTTTGTTTTTTGTTTAAAGGTATTTCTGACCTGGTAATCCATGTGATGCCGTAACAAATTCGGGGCTCTTAACCTGTACTGTTCAAAATTCAGATCATTTGTACACAGGCTCATTTGTTTGTGTTTTAAAGGGTAGTTCTGACTTTGGCGTCCACGATATGTGTCGTACCTTATCACTTTGACTAAGTTTTTACTCAACATAATGGGTTATTTACTTTTTAATCAACATTTTATACAGTGTCGTATTTGTGTAGATACGACTTCGTTGGATTCACAAAATCGTTAATGTAACAAGGTTGTATCTGCACGGATACGACTTTGCTGCATCACAATATTTTCAAGGTGTAGTGCCACAAAATTCTACAGTTTAATTGATTATTTGTTATTGTAGCAATCATTCTGCTTAAATAAAGTATGTAAGATTAGCAAAGTTTTGGCTTATCTAAGTAGCTCTTACTTTTTAAATAATAATCATGTTCCCTAATCCTCATTTTCAATTCAACCCTGTTATCGATGACAATATTTCTCATATCAAATCATTTCAGATTTCTTCAAGACAGTTAAGCGTCTGTTTACTAATCTCGCCTTTTTGTGTGTCGTTGGATCTCTGATTGCCGAAATTGCTATCATTAGTGGATTTGGTATATTTTCAGCAAAATATATCCAAAAACAATATGGCGTCCCTGCTTCTAGAGCATCCCTTATTCTGGTACGTATATTGAATTGTATCTATCATTATGAATGTACTGATTGAATGAAAAAGCTAATAAAACTTATTTGAATTGAATTGAATGTTTTTATAAAAGACTTAAATGCGTTACACAAGACTTGGTGTGCAAAGTGGACTTTTTCAGCGAAATCCAATATGTGTGTAACTTTTCCTTTCCCATTAAAGGTGTACTGAGATTTTGAGGCATCCAAATAATGTGCCATATGTAGTTATTTTATATCCCTAACCTCCCTAGAGGAACACAAAAAGGGAGGTAGCGTTATTTTTCTTGTTAGATCTAGGGGCAATTTCCCCCTAAAACAAGGCAGGGGTCAACTCCGTGATTTTTTTAAGTGCAATTAAATGCAGTTAAGGGACGTTAGGGCTATAAATTAGACCCTTAATAGATTTATTACCTTGTATTTGACTACAGAAATGTATTAAAAGTGAAACAAAATGCGATTTTGATTTAAACATAAAACGTAAGCTGAATTTAGTATTTGCTCCAATTAAAAATTTGAAATTTCAGTATATAAGTCTCAGCTTAATCCTTCAATTTGGGATATTATTGATGGAAAGCTTTGTATCAGTGCAAACAATCGTGACAATCGTGGCTTCCAATTTTTGAAGCGACACCTGAGATGTGAAATCTCTCGTTCCACCTTTTTTATAGGAATTTAACCGCCCTCTTTCGAGTTTCATTGTCAATGCTCCCCCTACAGGTTTTATTTTAACGCCTTCTGGGTTGCTAGGCGTGGCTACTTGTGGATTTTTTCTCAAGAAATTTCCCATGACGGTGCGTGGATACGCCAGGTTGGCGACCATTGTTGCAGGATCAAGTCTTATTGTAGCCTCCTTCTTTTTGGCAACGGCTGTAAAATCCACCAATTGCTGGACTAACTGTGAAGTACCATCAGCAAAGGGAGAGTTGGGGGTATGTACAGATACTTACCAGCTTAATTAAACAATGGTACGGCGATAATTAAGTGATTGATACAGTCGTGAGGGTTTATTGCCATTTGGTCTAATCCCATTTGGTCTAATAGCCATTTGGTCTAACTCCAATTCGTCTAAGCCCATATTGTCTAATACCAATTTGTCTAATAGCCATTTAGTCTAACATCCAATTTATCTAACAACCAGAATGTCTAATATCCATTTGGTCTAATGCCCATCTAGTCTAATACCCATTTCGTCTATTGCCATTTGGTCTAATAACCACAAACACCATTTCGTCTAATTACCATTTGGTCTAATATCCATTTAGTCTAATATCCATTTGGTCTAATATCCATTTGGTCTAATATCCATTTGGTCTAATACCCAATTGGTCTAATAGCCATCTGGTCTAATATCCATCTGGTCTAATACCCATTTGGTTTAATACCCATTTGGTCTAATACCCATTTGGTCTAATGTTCACCTGGTCTAATATCTACTTGCTCTACTATCCATTTGGTCTAATATCCATTTGAATGTTAAACCCAAAAAAATTGATCTTAAACATTGATTTATAATATTGAAAAAAAAAATATCTGCCAATTGCATGTATCAATATGCCATCCTCAACATCATAATCATTTCTGCTGCAGCTAGAGCAGGCGACCACAGGTTCCCTCCAGCTATACAGCGGTCATTAGCCATTTTTAGCAGTTGACTTTCCTTAGCATGTTGTCCGTGTCCCCCAGGAGACACTGAATGTATTGCAGAACAGTGTTCGTTGTCGTCCAGGTTTTCTCCTGCCATGAGTCGGTACATACAGTGTATACTCTTATTTCAGTTGATGAGTCCTGGCTCTTTCCACGAGGGGTGCAGTCGCTGTCTTTGTCTACTCGTTTGATGTTCAACTAAATACGGTAACAGGATGTACCAAATGAGTTGATTTTTTTCCACGTCCTTTGAGATATTTGCCCGTGCGGGCTCGGGGTGAAGAATAAGCCCGATGTATTCCCTGCATGTAGAGGCGACTAAAAGGGATCCCTGAGGGTTCGGGGTTAAGAATTGGTCTGTTGTACTCCCTCACAGTTAAAATTAGTCGGTCATTCTTCGTAAAAAATTAGTCATATTCTCAACAAAAATTAGTCTGTAGATTAATGACCAATATTTCAGTCAGGAAGACTAATTTCAGAAAGATAGACAAATCATATGAAATGAAATACTAATTACAATTCTGCAAAGACTAATCACAATTTTGCAAAGACTATTTACCGTGGAAGACTAATTGGAACTATGCATATTTACTAATGCGGCTCTTTCGTTAACTTCGAAATGACCAACTGACACGAAAATGACGAATTGAATGATTAATATATTGATGAAAGACTAATCACGAACTCGGATGTTTTGAACTGGACTAATTTGGGCCGACAGGCTTTGACTAATTTGGGGTGACGGGTTTCCCGATTTGATTTACCGCGCGAACAAGTCGTCTGTGTGAGAACACAACTGCTCGTAGTACTATTGTAGCTGCCCGGGAGTGGCTGTCATTTCTTACGGCGGTACGGTAAGTACGTACATAGCCTGTTTCTAAAATTGAAAACGTAAATTGAAACCAGCGTTGAAAATTCTCAAGACTGGAATAATACCGAAATGCATTGTGGGAAAAGGGATGCGGCCCGTAGCGATTGTGTGTTCACTTTTCCGTGTTTGCGAGCACCGAAGTACCCGACAGAAACGTTCAATTTTCTCACTAGGTTCTATAGGTTCAGACCCAATTACGGTACATATTTAAAACAAAACATAGTAATGGACCCTCTGATGCAAAAATCTCCATAGAACCCCTTCGTTTTCCGGAGATATTTGAGATTTAGTTTAATTTGCATGCATTCGCTATGACGGACTGACCCGGGCGGACTGATAATCTCTCGCGTAGTACTAATTTAGATAATATTTTTCGGAGTCTGTGACACAGACTACACACTTTCCGCACCGCCGTAGTCATTTCTAAACATTGCGTAAGGTAAGTCTATGATTTATGTATCTATGAACTCATGCAGTAATGATTTTGATTCGAACTAATACCATACTTGAATTCTGGGGTGAATTTAGACTAGTCGAATCCAAACTCATGTGCCCCTACATCACTGTACATGTAAGCTTATAAGCTTCATGGATTACGCTAGTCATGCTAGTCCGAGTTTGCAGAAATTGCACTGTTGCACAGACATCTATTATTGTATTTGGTACTGATAAATGTCTGAGACTGAATTTGCCCTGTCCATTTGCCTTCCTGGAGGCAGTATAATGCTTGTGCAAAGTTTCATGCCCTGTTGAAAGGTTGGTCAATTGGACATCCCGGAAGACACTATATAGGCCTACATTGAGGAAGAGAAATGTACTGTAAAATGAATGGCAAAGTGTTCCTTTGTTAGAATTTTTTGTATTTGAGAAGAAATGTTATTAATAAAATCTGGTCCATTCAGACTAACTAAAACAAGTACATGACTATTTATTTGACTAATTATTTTTTCAGAAGGACTAATTAATTTTCGAGCAGGACTAATTTTATTTTGTAAAAGACTAATCTTCAGATAAATTAGGCTTCTTATACCATTTTTGATTAGCATGTGTTTAATTAGTCAATTTATCAGAGGCTGGACTAATCTTACCCTTGGAATGACTAACCAAAGATTAGGCTTCTTATACCATTGAAATGACTATGTTTAGTCATATGACCCAATTGATTTTAACAGTGCTGCATGTTAGGGACAACTCGTCTAATGTTCCAACACGATTGCAGAGTTTTCTCACTGGTAATATTTTATTTATATGAGAGAGAGTTTAGCTTTTGGGACGATTCTTTTTATATTGTGTCGTGATATTGTCCTTGATATGTCTTCTTTCCTTTTTCAATTGCAGATGACCATACATTGCTATAAGACCTGTACGGACTTGACCATATAAATTTTGCCAGAGATGATTTTAGACAACTTTATGTTGGTAGTCCAAGACCAATTCCTATAATGCCTGACGTGTTGCAGCCATGCAATTTTCTATGGATCTAAAACTTATGCGAGGACAAACTATCACTGGGTGGCAAAACTCTAATCTTTCTTTTCTGATTTACCAATTGATTGACATGCACAAATGTCTCCACTATATAGTTGGTTTCCTTCATCAGGTGCACTAGGAATTTGCACTTTTATGGCTCTTTTGAATCTTTACCGGGCTCTTTGTACTAGTTCACCTGGATTACTGTGCTGTTGTTGAGCCCTTACATCCTTTACATAGGACGAGAAAAATCAAAGAAAGTAACTTGTGTTCTCTTTTACAGGAAAGAGCATATTGGAGCGTGTTGAATATCTTGGATAGGTTGTCCGAGTTTGTTTGTTGGAGGTGGCTAATTTGTTCAAATTTCAGCATTACAATGTTGTTTAAAACTGTTAAAAAAAAAAATTCTGGATTTTTTTTCCCGCAAGAACCCGTCGAATCCTTAAATGTCATATTTATGCTTGGAGAGCAAGAACTATTTTCTTAAAATTTTTTCGTTAGTTTCCAGAACTTTGGAAAAGTACACCAGTTGATATTCGTTAACGCTGATTCTGTGTCAAATTTAACGATATAGTTTTGGTGCATTAACCATAGTCTTACCAACCCTTTTTAATAATACGTTACCAAGAAGGGTGGTTACTACCCCGAAAATTCGTTGTAAAGTACCCGATGCCTATGATTTTGATACAAGTGGGTGACTATGGTAGCTACTTTCCAATGATACCAAAATAAGTACCACATAATAATATGGACGTCACAGTGACGCCATATAAGTCCGCGAGCCGGCAAATCGACATTTTCCACAGAAATAGGGCAATTGCATTAAAAAAGGTAGGGAATATCGGATTTCATGTGGTTTTTAAGTTCTAAATGATGGCATGCAATTGACATAGTTTTACATAAACAAAGTTTTAGAGGCACATGTGGAGGGAAAGGGGGAAAAGAACAGAAAAAAAAAAAAAAAACAAAAAACAAAAAAAAAAACAAAACAAAAAAAAAAAAAACCAAAACCAAAAAAGAAAACACACACAAAAAACAAACACCCAACAAAACACCACCCCCACCACCAACCCCCCCCCAACCCCCCACCCCCACCCACCCCCCCCCCCCCCACACCCCCCCCACCCCCCCCCCCCAACCCCCCCCCCCCCCCCCCCACCCCCACCCCACCCCCAACCGCACTTTGACGGCCCATACCACCCGTGTGAATGTACTACTTAACATGTTCTCTTAACAACGAACGGGAAGGAGCTTTTACGAAAGTTTGCATTAATTTTAGCGCAACGGAGGAAAGTTCACTAGGGGTGGCAACTCCGCACGATGAGGGTTAAGAAACATAATTTGTAGAGCAGAAAATAAGGCACCGTAAAGGGTTTTCAATGGCTGTTGTGAAAATAGGATAGACTAGCTTACATTGTTGTTTTCCTACATTGTGTGTAATAATTTGATAAGGACAGAAAAAAAAATGATTTGCCACGCTGCCATAATTTATTATTGTGGCCGATTTTCACCACAAAAAAGGTCAGGAGGGTCAACCTAAAGTGTGACATGGCATTAAGTACTTGTTTTTTAAGCAGACACCATAAAAATACATATGTTAGAACCATTGTGTGTATTTTATGGCATGTTAGTGGAGATCTGCTATTACTTTATATGAATTAGTGATAATAAAAACACCAGGTAGGAATTACGGACCCGGAAGACAACAGGGTGTGAAACCTGAAAATGTCAGAAAATGTGTCAGAAAATTTCATTCTATATAGTAAGCAGTAGTAATTAAAGGGGAAACTTGATTTGTTGAAGTTTTGTTCTGTTTTTCCCAGTAAACACAAACTGTTGGACAAAAAAAACAACAATGAAATGTCTGTTATCCAATTCTATGTAGTGTGGGTCAAAGTCAGCAAACCTTGGATTGTCAGGGTGTCAACGAAAGTGTAATAGGTTGTGTCCTACCACAGATAATATATTTTTTAATTTTTTATGCCTTATAAGAGCTTGTGCAAGGTATCAAAAGAAAAAAAGTAACTGCACTAGTCCACCCGATGTGAGCAAGATAAAAAACCCTACATGCAGAGTGTCACACGAAATGAAATACCCAGAACATAATTTAAATTACTATCCAAATGTCTTGTTTTCAATCAATTTTTATATTTACACCCTCATTTTTTAGCACTGAAATGTTTAATTAAAAATACCATGGCGGCCTTTTGGGAGGGAAAAGTGAAAAAACAAATACACAAAATTTCCAACATTTCCAATGAATTTGTATAATTTATATTAAGTACCAATTTTCTGAATTTTGTATTTTAGTTAGATATTATTAAATAGCATATGTGAAAATATACCACTGGAAAAATCATTATCTGAAAATGACACCATGACAAAAGATATGTTGTTAGCAGTGATCTAGTGTGACACTGTGTCCTGTTTTGTTCCGAACTTAGCATAAATTTACATAAAATGTGGTATTAAAAATGAATTGTTTTTCACAAAATATTTTGGGAGGATTTTTACTTATACACTGTTTAAAAACAAAGCGCTTTTTAACAAGAAATAAAATGTCGATACATACTAGTTTTTTCCGTGTGGCAACAAAAGTCGTACCTACAGTTAGGACTTTATTGCACTCAAACAGAAATTCAATTTTGAGTGCAACAAAGTAGTATCTACACACAAATAGGCCTCTATTTAGCTTAATAACTCTGCAAATATTGAGACGGTCACCTGAAATGTATATCAAGTTAAGCGTAATGATCTACTTTTTCATATTATTAAGTAACTCAATTCGCCAAAAATGGTCAAATTAAGAGCTTTGTGGCACTCACATGACGAAAACTCTTTGATAACCATGTTGAGGTTAGAAAGTATAAGTGTTATCTTTATTTGTAGACCAAAATATGCCATACACGATAACTTTTAAAAAGGCGTTTAAATAATTTTTTTTCCACACACAACCTTAAACGTACCACCAAAACACCAAAACCCCAAGGACACGAGTGAGAAATATGCACAAAGTCCCATACTTACAAGTATGAGGTGGGGGTTTGTGTTCTGTTTTTGTTTTTTTGTCGCTTGTCGCATATAAAATAGAGAAAACAGATTTAATTATTTTATTATGAAATCATGCCTTTAAAAAACAACGGTCATAATTCACTTATTGTTTTTCTTTTCTATACTTTTTCTTCGTTCTTTCAAAACAATCTTGTATCATCTGATTCAAGTCATAAACTATCAGGATATAAAATATGAAGACCAAATGGATATTAGACCATATAACATTAGACCAAATGGAATTAGACCAAATGGGCATTAGACCAAATGGGTATTAGACAAATGAATATTAGACTAGATGAATATTAGACCATATGGATATTAGACCAAATGGGTTTTAGACCATAATGGAAGTGACACAAATGGATATTAGACCAAATGGGTTTTAGACCAAATGGAGTGTTAGACCAATGGATATTAGACCAAATGGGTTTAGCCAGAGGGATATTAGACCAAGGGCCTATTTGACCAGATGGGTATTAGACCAATGGATATTAGGACCAAATTCGGTTATAGGCGATATGGATATTAGCCGATATGAGTTTAGACCCAGATGAATAGTAGACTACATGGCTATTAGACTAATGGTTTTTAGCCTAAAGGTTATAGACTAAATGGTATAGACCAATTGGAGTTGACACAATGGCATTTAGACCAATTGGGATTAGACCAAATGGCAAGTCACCGTTCGTGAGCACCTATAGACTGTGTGGCGTAGACCCGGCGTAGACCAATTGACCACTTGTATCAGTGTATATTCCGATAGTCCCATCAAAGGAGATAAAAAGCTCCTGTATATTATTAACAACATTATAACTGTTCTGTTCGCCAATAAAACCGCGACACTGTCTTGAAAATAATAAATGTCACTTCAAATTTTTCCCCAAATTGTGACCAATGATACGCATAGATTCAACTAAGATGCAGCTAAAGATATTCAAACAATCTGGCCGGTATGCGGAGGGAGAAACAACCACTTTCAATTCCTTTTCCTCGGGGTGCAGGGCCATTGTTATATTGCCCACGCAGTTGAAGTGAAAAGATCCAGGTGTTCTCACCGCAACGATTCAGGAGGCCAACAAGTTCCTGCCTGAGTATTTTATGACTGTCATTGTTCAAATAGAGTTTCTTCAACAGACTTTAGTAGACGTCTGTGGAAATTGATGATCTGTGTTTAGAATAAGGTTTTAGAACAAAAACTATGTTACCCGGTAGAAGTTTTTTTTGCTTACGGTGTTCAAGTGGGATAAAAGGAACCATTTAGACCCAAAAAAAATTCTACACGGTCTTCGATTTTTTGGGAAATCCGAAGTAAATATCCGTTGTTTTCAAATGGCAGCGTGAGTGAACTGATGCTGGTGTAATTCATGCACAGCGGGACGTTTCCGCCTGCGTGGAGTAATTTGTTCATTGACGCAAAACCATAGTGCGAATTGAAGGAAAAGCTGGGCCCGGTCAGAAGTAAGGTGGGGAACTTTAGTGTCGTGATTAGACGCAATATTCAGTTTCGACGAGAGGTGTATGAAGGGGGCCCTGGAGCAATATTTAGGGGGGCCTGTCAGCAGCTGCAGGACACTGCTGACCTTAAATCCGTCCTGGCAAAACACAAAAAACGTGTCTCGTTCAAAAAAATAACTAAACCACTTGACATTATAATAGGTCGTGGAATACCATTGACTTTAGTTTCTTCTGAAATCGCGGTTAATTGATAGAAATTACTTTTAAGCAATAGTTATGGATTTTGGTTCTTCACAAAGTTGTTAGGTCAAGCTTGCCCAGCAACATTATTTCATGTTTGTTCGTCTTTCCTCCTTTTCAAATAAATGATGATATACGAGTCAAAATATAACTGAAAACACGCAATATAGAAGCTCCAATTTATTGTGCAGAGGATAGGTTTATGTGCTTACTTTTTTCAATGAAAAAAGTACTCAATCTGAATCGGGGAGTTGATATTACCTGAAATATTTTCACTGCGTGACAATATAACAATGGCCCTGTGCCCCCAGGACGAAAAGGAATAGAAGTGTTTTTATTCTCCACATACGGGTCGATTGCTTAGAAATCTTTAGCTCTAAGTTTGATGAAGATGTATATCCATGATCACTGATAATCAAATCGGTGACCATTTTATAATTTCAAGAAAATATGCAAGTTTATTTGGAGAATAGAAGTTATATGATTTTAATAGTTTATTTATTTACACTTGGTCTTGCCCCCTCTAATGATCGGGACTACGAAACAACAGAATAGAAGGACATATACCATAGTGTATTAGCTGAAATCAGATAATTGGGATAATCTCTTCCATCTGTCCAATTTGTTTCCAATGTAAAGCTCGCAACCATTTAACTGATTCATTCCCATATTCGCCTGATTAAAAATGCTTAATCTATCTATATATTCTTGTATTTTTTCACTCTAATTTTTCTCTCTAGATTATAGCGTTTGTTCTTTTATATCTTTGTCTAATTTCTTTCACGTTTCTCCTAAGCTCTGCGTCCTTTGTCTTTCTTTGGAAAAAATTGTCTTCACAGAAACCTGTGTGGCTTTTTCTAATTCATTCCTGCCTCCTCTTTCACTAATTTAATGTCTCTGTGGTTAGTTTGTATCTGTCTGCCTCGTTTGCCTCTCTCTCTCTCTCTCTCTCTCTCAGTTTCGCCCCTCTCTCCCTCTCTTTCTTTCGTCTCTTCCTTCATTAGTTGTCGGCCTGATTGTAATTATTTGCTTGTCTGTCTTCCAAGAAGGCCAAGCGTTAGCAGTCTTCTTCCCAACACAACGGCCGCCTGTAATGTGGATTGTTCCTGTAAAACAGGTACATTTAATCCCGTCTGTGGAGGAGATGATATCACGTACGTCACAGCATGTCATGCAGGGTGTAAACAACCGGAAACATTATATGATGAAAATGGACAAGAATTTAAGGTATATAAGAGGACAAGAAACTGATTTATACTGATAGTCAATCTTCTATCATCGAAAATATGATTAGAAATCAGAACTATCGATGCACCATGGCGCCGTTATAACCAGATATAAGAGTCTAGTTTGTCAAAGGCTCCATCCGCAAAAACGTCATTGAAAAGTCGCAATAACTAATTATATTTTCAAAATAAAAGCAATATCTAATCTAATCCTTCAAACAAAGTGCATATTGCTATAAATTATTGCGAGAAAATATTTCTGGATTTTACTGTAATCTTAAAAATTAAACTCTTTGATTGGAATTTTTAAATAGACCGCACCACATTATTTGATGTATTGGTCAATGTCATTAAAACAATCTTGTCTTTCTCTCAGTTTTACAAAGAATTGTACATGTATCCCATCCGATTTGGACGACGACGACCAGACGAGTACACTTACCATGCTCGGATTGGTTCAATGCGGTGAGGATTGCGGTAATTAATGACTTGCTGTCTTGTATGGATGTGGATGTTATTAAGGCGTGGATTAAAACTCCCTGTTTGATGCTTCTTCTAAGGTGGTTGTCGGGTTGTACTTGTTTCCGTTCTCCTCTGAAACTAAACGTTAACTCTGGTGTTCTGGAAAAGAACCTTGCTGGCCACCCAGAAGTATTGGCAGTCTCTTTTGTATTTGGTATCGAGATAATGATTGATCTTGCCGATTTTTACAATAAAGTGCAAATTATTTTTGTTGCAGTCGAGTTTGTGGAAAGATGACCAATTGAGCCCATTTTTAAATAAATTGGAGCAATATTAAGATTAACCTTTGGTGATGAACCTTGTTCCCTTTGAAGATTTTTTTCTTAATCTCCATACCCATACTTGTACACTTATGTAAGTATACAAAGTATACCTTTAATTTTAATTAATCCTTGTAAGATGACGAAACACTTTGGTTACCTTTTTACAGCGATCCAAGCAATTTTTCATAATTGCCCCTGTAATTATGACTTTAAACCCCTCCGCTAATTTGTTCCTTAACCTTTATAGAAGACAATTCACTGGAAATGATGCCTCTGCTCTCCACGTCATGGAATGCTCAAATGACCCAACTATATCGAAACAGGTTCATAAGCCAAGGCTTGAACTTACGTGCACTACATCAGCGAATACACAAGGTTGTGGCATTCGGTTTACCCAACATAGGGTAGTGGCGTCTATTACTGTCAAAAGTATCTAAAGACTAAACATGTCCTCAAAGACAAGAAAAGACGTCAAATAATTAGAACACGGTCTCACTTACAGAAAAAGGCGTCATGCAGAGAAACATGTCAAAGGTCAAAAGTATCTCAGATTTAATAAGGTCTCAAATACAACGAAGCACGTCAATAATTATGAACGCTCAAAACACAGAAGGCTCGACTTCAGAGAAGGTTTAAATGCAAAGAAACATGTCAAAAACAAGTCAACGGTTTCAACTATAGAAAAAGATGTCAAAGCGAGAAAGATCATGAAACTCACGTCAAGGTCTCAGCTACCGAAAAGGGTGTCTAAGTGCAGAGACACGTGTCAAATACACGAAACGGTCTCAACTTTCAAAAAAGTGAATGCAGAGAACAATCCAAAACACGCAACAGTCATTAACTACAGAAAAATATGTTAATGCAAAGAAGATGTGAAAACACGTAACGGCCGTAACTACAGAAAAGGATGTCAACCCTGTGGTGATCAAAGCAGAGAAAGATGTGAAATACACGAAACGGTCAAAACTCGACTAAGACGGTGTCCAAGAGGCAGAGAAACATGGTCCAAAACACGATAAGGTCTCAAGCAGTCTCTTTGTCAAAGTCGAACAATCTCGCAATCATTAGATGAGTTTTGTACACATCGTCCATTTGTCAATACGATACGACATTGTGAATTATGCAATTAAATAACCCACGGGGTGGAAAGCTGTGAATATTCCTTGTAATAATTTTTAGTTATTTTGTATTCATTATTTTAGTATATTTTTTGTATGTGTTTATTTATTTACCGTATCATCTTTCTAGATTAACTTGAGTATCCAAACTTAGTTGTATTGTTAAGAGGGTACCATCCCCAGGGTCCTCCCTGGTCTGACGGGGGGGGGGGGGGTGAACATAAAAGGTCAACATTGAGCCATATTTTTTTCTAGATAGAGTAGCCAAACTTAGCATATTGTGGGGGAAATGTAAAAAATTACCATGCAACACCAAATCAAAGGCAGCTACTGCCGGTGTTTAAAATTTTCCCATAGGCTCACTGTGTATTAAGTATAGGTCCTATGGACATGTGTGTGTAGTCCGTATTTAAATATATATTATATATATAGGTGTGTCATTGTAAAGGGCGTATGGGTGAATACTTTTTAGTTTATATTATATTTAAACTTTAAAAGTGATGACGTCACTGATTATGTCATTAGACTACTTTTTAAATTTTAGATTATTGATTTTGGGTAGTGCTAGACTTCCCTATATTTAGAGTAAAGATAGCACATGACCCCAAAAATTGCAACAGAAGGTTTTAGCATGTCTGGTAGATTCAAGGGTCATCTTAAAAAAAATATCAAAAGTTCCACAACATTGAAATCCCAGAAAGTGGTCAAACTATGACATAAAACAAATGGCCCCATCCGCCACTTTTTGAAAAACATAATCCTCATATCTCTGGCATAAATGACTAAAAGACAAAACAAGATGTCATTTCCTACTATATCTAGCATAACAAATCCATTAAAGGGTTTTTATGAGTTGATATATCATTGTGGACCCAGCTCAAAATCCAATAGGCCACCATCCGCAATTTGGAAAGTACCATTCTTGTATCTCAGGTATACGGAATGGGCCAAAAGGAACAAACAAAATGTCATTTCTACTATTCTATCATAGCAAAATAACATTAAAAATGGGTTTTTAGAATTTGGATATCATCTTGACCTCTAATCCAATATGGCCGCCATCCACCATGTTTAAAAGTACAAATTCTTTTATCTCTAGTACCACATGGGCAAAATGACATATATGGTGTGTTTTTTTTATTAATTGTAGCATAAGAAATACCAAGATGGTTGTTGTAAAGTTTGAGAGCACCTTGATGTCTTCAAAATTGCCACTGTCCGCCCTTTAGAAAAATGAAACCATAATTTTTGCTATTTGTCCAAATTCTAAGTCCATATTGATTTTTTTATCAGCTATAAATCTATCACCATTTGACATTATGTGGTTTTCAGTGTAATTGTGAAATTCCCTTAAATAACACAGAAAAACAAAGTACAATTTCACCACATCACCAAAATGTGGCCGAAACACTTGTTTGCAGTAGATGAGATCGAACACATTTATTAACTATTACTATTTAATCTTCAAGTTCATCATCATCTGAGACGGGTTCTTGGTCCATGTTTTCTCCCGTGTGGAATGTCCACAAGCTGTGGTGTTAACTTTTTTTTTGAAAGTACCTTTAGCGTAATGATTCCAAAGACACGGGACAGGGACAAACCAATTGAGGAGCTGATTCCTTCATCTTTCTATCAATCATCAGGAGCTATATTGGAAGTACAAAATACCCTAGAACAATCGATACACAGGGTTACCATGATGATTTGGGGAAACAGATTTCTTGCCAACCTGAAATATTCTTGAAGTAGTATCGCAACCTATAAATATATTGGAAAAGAACAGATAGGATCAAAATGTCATCACTAAATAGCGCTTCAGAATCTTGATATCATACACAGTTTTTTTCTTCTTTTTGTGTCTGTCAGACTGAAAGTATAAGGTCATTATAAGCCACATTTGAGTAGTATTACCATATCTGTGTCTTCTGCCAATTTGGGTGTTTGACCTCATTATGCCTGGTTTACTGCTATTGTTGCTATATCAACATGTTTTCCAGCAAAATTTGTTGCATTTGAGATGTCTTCCTTATTTGCGATCCTAGTTTGCACCGTTCGCTCTGTGCCGTCTTTTGTGTTGTTGTTCGGGGTGGCCACAGTGTATCAATCGAAGACAAAAGATGTTTTGCCATACTGGTCAACTGTGAAAGATGCATAATCATCAGCATTGCAACTGCGTTCATCTGTTTATTTCAAGCGATGTAAAAAAGAACCTCCATCAACAACATAGTGATCGATCTTTGGCACTGTCTCAGGGCAGCAGCGGCCTCTAGTAGGACCGTGTTCTAAAATGGCCATCAGAAATTGTGCTTTGACTGGCTTACATAAAATATGCTTGCCTCAAACAATGGATGACAGATATGTGACAGTTCATGCACAAGCCCTTTCTAGTGACAGTTCTCCAGATTGATACTACTCAGGAATCTTTGAAATAACAGAGCTTGGTCATCGTTACCATTACAGCCCGAGCAGATACAAGGGTCTTGACTTTAGCTTTCCATCTGTAGCTATATCGGGAGCTATATAAGAAAAGTCAGCTTGTCCTTCCATTTGTTTGACTGTATCTTTGCCTACTTGGAACAGATCTTGTACCTTGACTCATCAGCAGTTATCCCTGTGAAAAATGTTTCTCAAGGTCTTTTCTCCTGTGAAGGGAGCATGCTGTTCAAACTTGGCTGCAAGCTTTGCAAAGTCATTCTTGTCCTCTTTCCATGTGTGAAGGTTATAGATGATTATGCATATTTTACAGTTGACCACTATGGCAAAAGCATCCGTTGTCTTCAATGGATACCCTGGTGAACTAAACACAGAGGACAACACACATGAACATCCAATAAACCTAACTATGATCTCAAAAACCTAGGTAGACTCAAATGGCACCAAAATTTGCCAGGAAAAAAGACTTTCTCCTCTCAAATGATCTGAATAACAAGGCTCTTAAACTAATTGGTGACTCGAATCACAAAGAGACTGTCCACGTAATTATGGCACGACGGGATGCAGATGTTGATAAAGCAAAAAAGGCAGTCGCTATGCCATAATTCAAGTAACAAATCTAATTGGAGAAGACACAGGTCTATTGATTTACTTCTCCATTATGCAGAAGGGCTGTAATGGCCTTTACTTTCAGTCTGACAGAGACAAGGAGAAAACACATGTGTATGATATAGAGCTTCTGAAGTGCTTATTCGGTGATCGCATTTACTCGAATCTATGTTTTCCATGCATTTCAGGTTGAATTACTACTTCAGGAATAGTTTGGGTTGGCAAGAAGTTCAAAGTAATTCATGGTGACCCTGTGTTATGAGCTTGTTCCAGAGTATTTTGTACTCCCATATGGAGCCTCATTGATGAAAGTGAAGGTTGCAATGCCTGTTTTCCCTGTTCAATGGTCAGCAATAGGAGTCTTTTTTATGGTAATGGCATACCAGGGCATTAACGGCAGAAACTACTACTGAAAACCGCGATGGATTGGCGACGAGATAGCAATTAACCTCCTTTTTCAAGCTGGCCCAATAATTAGTAGCAGGAATGTGCTCAGGAAGGGCATTGCAGATGTGGGCAGATGGAGGAAAAATGATGGCTGACCATGTTAGATCTTTGGGTCTCAACTGTGAGGACACGGAGACAAGGTCTATACTCTGACTTTTAGACATCATTGGTAAAGTAGTTCAAGAGCCTCATGATAGAACATACTGTTGAAGAGTTTGCTCCAAATGCTCTTCGGTGTTATAAAACCTGAAAGATTTCAACCAAAAACCTCCGCTGCAAAACTGCACTCTAGGAGAATCGAGAACTTATTTTCAGCTCATGCAGTCGAGGTGCAAGACTGATGGTCCAAATTCAACTGACTAGGGCTTGATAGTACAAGGGGGAAATTGGTTCCCTCATGAGGAACACAGCCTGCCCCAGAGTTTGCCACTGGAATGAATCCGATGGGGAATTGTTTTCTTCCCCCAGGATGCGATCACAATGAAATAGCACCTGCATGCAGAAAGAATGGAATGCACCACAGTCTTGTGACATACATGTGAAAACATGGATCAGAACCCAGTCTCACATAGATTATGATTATGCATGTCGATCTCGTCTGTTGCGTCTGTCACATTTTGGTGATGATGATGTGAATACGTTTAAACTGTACTTTCTGTTACTTGAATAATTACACAATTATACACTGTAAACACCATAATGTGAAATATTGATAGATTTTAACTGATAACAAATCAACATTGCTACGAATTTCGGACAAATAGCCCACAAAAAAATATCATTTTTATTCTAATAGATTTGTAATGCAGCATAAATAGAAAATGACACTTAATTTGTCATTGTAATCTGTCTGATGCTATATAGGAGGATTTACTCTTTCATTTTTTTCAAAATGGGGACGTGCCATTTTGAAGACAACAATATGCTCTCAAAACTTATAACAACCATCTTCTTATGCCTCAAATAATTCAATAACATCTTATTTGCCATTTTTGCCAATCTGGTATCAGAGATAAAAGATTCATACTTTTCAATTAACATGGCAGATGGCAGCCATATTGGATTTAGGGGCCAAGATGAAATCTGAACTTCATAAAACCCATTTCAATGGATTTGTTATGCTAGATATTAAGGAAATGATCTCTTGTTTGTCATTTGGCCCATCCGGTACCAGAGATAGATAGATACAATGATTTGTACTTTTCAACATGGCGGATGCCGGCCATATTGTATTTTGAGGTTAAGATGATATCTAAACTTCATAAAACCCATTTCAATGGATTTGTTATGCTATAATTAATAGTACTGACACCTTGTTTACCCTTTTAGCTCATTTATTGCCAGAGATACGAGGATTATTACTTTTTTCCAAATGGCGATGGCGGCATTTGTTTAAGTCATAGTTTGAACACTTTCTGGGACTTCGATTTTATGCAACTTTTGATATATGTTAAGCTGACCTTATACTACCAGAAAATGCCAAGAAACCTTCTGTTGCAAATTTTTTTTGGGTCCCCCCAAAAGGTGTGGGGAAAATGTCATATTTTGATCCTACTAATACAATAATTCCAAGAATGCAATATAGTGGCTTATATATAAAAGATTTCTTATATTCATTTTTTTATATTCATTTTTTTATTGTTATTTTTTTATTTATTATATATTTTTATTTATTATTTATTTTTTAATTTATTTGTATTTGTTTATTTTTATTTATTTTATTTCTATTTATTTTGATTTTTATTTTAATTCTGATTTGATTTTTTACTATTATTCATCGTTCTCTGCAATAATTAAAAGGCTAAAAAAAATACAATGTTGTTTTGATGTTTCTCTGCATTCCACACCTTTTCCTATAGTTTAGACCGTTACGTTGTTTTTGATGTTTCTCTGCATTTCACACCTTTTCCTATAGTTTAGACCGTTACGTGTTTTTGATGTTTCTCTGCATTTCACACCTTTTCCTACAGTTCAGACCGTTGCGTGTTTTTGATGTTTCTTCTTTCCTCTCTTCTCTCCATTTCACAAGTGCACACCTTTTCCTACAGGTCAGACCGTTGCGTGTTTTTGATGTTTCTCTGCATTCCACACCTTTTCCTATAGTTTAGACCGTTACGTTGTTTTTGATGTTTCTCTGCCTTTCACACCTTTTCCTATAGTTCAGACCGTACGTGTTGTTTGTGTTTCTCTGCATTTCAACTTTTCTACAGTTCAGCCCGTTGCGTGTTTTTGATGTTTCTCTGCATTTTACACCTTTTCCTACAGGTCAGACCGTTGCTGTTTTTGATGTTTCTCTGCATTCCACACCTTTTTCCTATTAGTTCAGCCCGTTACGTGTTTTTGATGTTTCTCTGATGTTCACACCTTTTCCTATAGTTCAGGACCCGTTGCGTTGTTTTTGAGTTTTTCTGATTCACACCTTTTACTATAGTTCAGACGTTAAGTGTTGGATGTTCTCGCATTTCACAACATTTTCCTACAGGTCAGACCGTTGCGTGTTTTTTATGTTTCTCTGCATTCCCACCTTTTTCTATAGTTCAGACGTACGTGTTTTTGATGTTTCTCTGCATTTCACACCTTTTCCTACAGTTCAGACCGTTACTGTTTTTGATGTTTCTCGCATTTCAACCCTTTCCTATAATTAGACCGTAGGTTTTTAAATCGTTGTTACGTTTGACGCCCTTTTCTGTAATTGAGACCTTTACGTGTATTGACATGTTTCTCTGCATTTGACACCTTTTCAGTCGTTGAGACGCGACCTTTACTTGTTCTTGACATGTTTCTCTGCATTTGACCTCCGTTTCCTGTAGTTGAGACCTTTACTGTTTTTGAGATACTTTTGACAGTAAAGGCTGCCCATACTAGGAAAGTCCATCCCGTTTAGTAATTGCAGTTAGCTCTTACAGAATCTGTCTTTGTGTAGCGCATCACCAGGGACATGTTTTAAATGTTTCTCTGCATTCACACCTTTTCCTATAATTCAGACCGTAACGTGTTTTTACATCGGTGTCTACTTTGACGCCCTTTCGTAGTGGAGACTGTACGTTTTTTGACATGTTTCTCTGCATTTTACACTTGTTCAGTCGTGGAGACGCGACCTTTACTGTTTGACATGGTTCTCTGCATTTGACACCGTTTCTGTAGTTGAGGACTTACGTTGTTTTAGAGTACTTTTGACCGTTAAAGGCGCCGCCCAACTAAGAAAGTCAGACCTTGTAGTAATTGCAGTAGTCTCTTACAGAATCTGTCTTTGTGTAGCGCATCACCATGACATGTTAAACTAGAATTTCGCGGTTATCGGCTTCGCGATTGTGACGGGGGTTGTTAGGTTTCCGTCCGAACCTGATCAGAGTGACCTGAGTGTAGTAAACTTTTTGTCACTACCTATAGGCCCCTGTTAATTACCCAGGGCCCTTACACACTAGCAGTTTATTGACCTACCCAGTGGCTAAGGTCATAACTGCCACATGTCCCTTCTCAACTACCAAGATCCCTTTTAATCTGTTCTGAGCCCCTCCACTGCCACCGGCATCATTCTCAAGTAATAAATTCTCATCTAACAGAGGTGTAACGCAACTACCCCAAATATGGCCAATTCCAATACTCATGGGTCTCCGTTCCAGCAAAAAAATTTTTTTCCCCCATATCTTTTCTGGAATTAACCCAGTTTCCTTCCATTACCCCGGTCAACTTCCCCAACTATCCCACGATTCTCTTTCCAAACCAACCCAGGGTTCTCCTTTGCCGAATATCCCATTTCATGCCTCTAGCACTCCAGCCAAGGAGGGAATAATACTCAAGCTAGTTGACGCAATTAGTTCTTGACAGGCGGCGAAGGCTCATCATGTGTTCGTTACTGAAGTTGGTTTGAGAGGTTGCGAAATATACGTTAGAACAATGGCGACATATCCGCGAAAATTCGACGCACTGGCCATATCAATGGCATTATCTACCAAACAGACCTCTACCCCTTGGCATTTATAGCTAGAAAAAGCTATTTTGAGCAATTTTCTCATCCAACAAAAGAGTTGGATGAGCATTTTGAGAAAAAAACTTGAAATTGAATATTTTAGGATTTTAGTTTCAATTTAAATTTGCCTTCTGTTGCCGTCATCTCTTCCGTCAGCAGACCACAAAGTAGTTGTTTGCATGGGAAGAGTGAAAGTAGAGTAGTGGATGTTTTGTTAAAGAGAGGGGACTGTATATTTAGCTCGTCACCATGCCGAGCCCGAGCCGGTAGTTGCGATTTTGTTTTTGCAGCAAGGCTGGCTAGGCTTGGCATGCATGATGGATTTTGATGATCAAGTATTGTGTATTGTCGTTGTAGTAAACTAGCTACTAACTAGTCAAAGTAGTACCATTATACCCATGATACATGTGTTTCTGTCAAGAATAAGGTCCTATTAGTATATTGCTCAGCCTCACCACCGCACTACTGGGCTATCTAGATACACGAGCAGATCAATGTGGACAGTGGCTTGCATGGTGTATTACATGCATAGGA